>VDFB02098653.1:0-40982 GCA_007258455.2 Sequoia sempervirens
CTTGCAACAATTCTTTAGACACCAGGCTGTTGTCAAACGTTGGTTTGACAAAAGAGCCAAAATTAAGGCTTTCAGAATATCAGACATTGTGCTGCTATGGGATAAAGCTAATGAAAAGAAGGGAAACCACCAAAAATTTGATAAGCTTTGGTTGGGTCCCTATCAAATTACTAAGATCCTAGGAGAAAATGCTTTCCAACTGAGTAGTTTAACGGGAGAACCTGTTCCATTGCCTGTCAATGGACAATTTCTTAAAAATTATTTTGAATTGTGAAGTTTGGTATTCTTGCTGGGTTGTGAATTTATGTAAATAATTGGTTTTTCTATTTGTAAATAGTTTGTTTGTTTCCTGTATGTAAATAATTTGTTGTTCTTCTTGTAAAAATTTTTGTTGTTTGTTTGTTTGTCCTTTCTTTCTATCCTTTCGTTTCCTTTGCTGTTTGGTTTCTATCTTGTTTTGTTCTTTGGGGTTTCTTTGTTCTTTCCATCTTGAAATGGTGCAATGTTATCTGAAGTATACTTTGGTTACTAGGAGAGAAGTGGTTTAGATGTTTTCAGGTTCTGATTGGGTGATTTTGTCCTAAATTCGTTGTTTTATGCCCATTGTCAATAAGAGTTGTGGAAATTCCTGAAAACAAGGTGCAAAGTAAACAATCTTCATTAGCTACCTCTGAATCTGTCACAAATCATCAAGATCGTCTCCTTTTGTAAAGGTATATTTGTCCTAGGGTGATAGTGTTGTAAGATTTGAGTGAAAAATCTAATTCCCAGATGCTGGTATGAGGTCCATGGTAGTTTTCAACCCAGAACAGATGTTAAACATCTGACATATTGAGAAAAATTGAATGAAATATCTGAAACTCCAAGAGAAAAAAGAAAAAAAGAAGAGAACTATCTAAAAGGAAGAGAAGACTCAATATGAATGGGTGATTCCAGTATCTCTACCGGGGCTATGGACGCCTGACTGGCAGTAGAGCAATGCTATGAGAAAACTAGAGGTATCTCCGTCGGGGCTATGGATGCCTGACTGGTAGCGGAGCAATGCCCAGGATCTCATTGCACAACAACTAAAAGGAATCAACTCATGTAGTTCAAATCTTGCACATTGTTCAAAAAATAAGGAAAACTTTCTAAAAAGATGATGCACCATCAAGCACACACACATAGATTCAGGGTTAGCCAGTGTTGACTTACATTTGAGATTCTAGCTCAACCTTGGTTGTTAAAACTGACACAACTGGAGTTGTGATGTTCATAAACCAAGAGTTCTGGGTAGCCGAATCTTTCAGTTTCTTGAAAATAGTTAAACCATTTTCCTAGCCAAGTCACCATTTGTTATGCCTTGCATAACCACCCCATTTTATTCTGGAACAAAATGGGTCCCCTTTTTCTTTTGTTTTCTTCGCCTTTGGTTGTTTGTTGGGTCTTAGGAGTTCTTTTGTTTTCCTCCTAAGTCTGTCTTTTGTTCTGTTAGATTTTGGTTCTGCCTCAGCCAGGGTTGGGTTTCTTTTTGTTAAAATTGAAGGCATGATGAACAATAGTGTATTTTATATGCTTTGAAGACTAATGGAGGCATTTGTGTTACAGGATTAAATCATACACCTGATGATATTTCTCAAGGAACTCAATTGGAAAGCATACCTCAATCAAGTTTGGCATAAAATTCCTCTAAGGAGAAAGTCGGTGAGACCCTCCAGATGTCTTTCTGACTAGCAGTGGTTCTATTCATTTGAAATATATCAGTCGACCAGACATTTCAGTTGCCGTGAGTTTTTATGTATCTCTCCACTTGGAAAGAAGTCTCACCGACCGTTGCACACAAGGAGGTCTCAGCGAAAGAAGGGTTGCTCGGGGAGAAGACTTCCCGACTCTCCGGAGTCTCGCCAAAAGGTGGGGGCTTCCTTGTAACATCTCACTGACCGAGGGACTCTTGCCGACAGTGGTTCACAAGGTTGAGCTTGGGGAGACTCCGAGTGAAAGATTTGCGCTTGGTATAATGTCCTGCCAACAAGCGATGGTCTCGCCAATGGTTTTAAACCTTCGGTGTGACTAGTGGAACCCGCCATGAGGTCCTGCCGATAGATGAAAGTCTCCCCGACTGTTGTTCACAAGGCTGTCATCAAGGAGAAATATTTACATTCGTTATGAGGTTTGGCCGAATGGAGGAAGTCTCAGCGAAAAATCAGGGTGGCTTCGGGGTAATGTCCCGCCGACTGTTGGTGGTCTCGCCGAAGCGGAATGAGTTCAGGGTAAGGTCTTCCCGACTGATGTTAATCCTGTCGAAGGTTTGTGCCTTCAGTGTGATGTCTTCCCGACTGGGGGGGAGTCTTGTCAAAATAAAATGGTCTGAGCTCGCCGAAAGGGGGTGTCATCGGTATGAAGTCTTGCCGACCAATGAGTGTCTCGTTGACATGGAATGGTGCCTTCGGTGTAATGTTTTGCGCTTGGAGAGAGATCTGGCTGACAAATGGAAGTCTCGGTGAGAGGTTGTGGCTTCGGGGTAAGGTCTCACCGATGGGGTGAGGTCTCACCGAAGTGGGATGGTTTTGGGGAGATCTCCTACCGACATGAGGGAGTCTCGCTGAAAGGTTTGAGTTTTGCATAATGTCTGGCCAAATGGAGGAAGTCCCACCGAAGGATGGTGCCTTCGGTGTAATAATTCACGCTCGGTGAAAGGTCCTGCCGACAATGGGGAGTCTTGCCGATAGCGATGGACTTGCCAATGGAAAAGGGACATCGGTATGACTCTTAGCGCCCGCTATGACCTCTTGCCGAGTGCGATTGTCTCGGCGATGAAAGGGGGATATCGCTATAACTCTTGCTGCCCGCCGTAATGTTTGGCTGACTTGATGGTGTCTCGCCTATAGGAGGTGTCATCGCTATGAGGTCCCGGCGACCAAGTGGAGTCTCACCAAAGAATGATGCCTTCGGTATAATGTTTTGAGTTCAGGGAGAAGTCCCGCTGACTGCTGGAGGTCTCACCGAAATATTTTGGGTTTGACATAACGTCTTGCCGACTGAAGGAAGTCCCACTGAAAGAAGAGTTTGAGCTCGGTGAGAGTGGGCTGATCTCGGCATAATATCTCACTGACCCGATGGTGTCTCGCCGAAGGGTGAAGGGCTCGATATGAGGTCTTGCCAAGAGAATAAAGTCTCACCGATAGATACGTGGTTGCGGTAGGACTCCTGGCCGAAGAGTTTGCATTCGACAAGAAGTCTTGCCGACTGAGGGGATTTTTTCCAATAGTGATGGAATTGCCAATGGAAAGGGATATAGGTATGACCAATGGAAACTCGCTATGACCTCTTGCCGAAAGCGTTAGTTTGGGCGACAATTTTGGGATATCGATATAACTCCTATAGCTCGGTATGAAGTCTCGCCGATAGTTCTAAGCTATGCCGACCGTCCTGTTGAATATAATCGCATCAGGGAGACACGGCTAGTGTCTCACCGACATTCGATTCTGTCTGAATAGCTTTTGACCATCTGGGAATCTTGCGTGGCATATGTTCAACCAATCAGAGGGAACTAAAGGCAAACCATTGGCAGTTTGACTGATTGACTACCCCTGTGAAGGAGATCAACAAAATGTGAACGATATGGATCTGCTCTGTGAATAAAGCGATGGATCAGTTCGGTATCCAGTGGTGTCCGTCTGTAAGAGATCAAAAAGAAGACAGATCTAGAACAGGAGAAAGGAAGAAAGGAAGAAACCACAAGTCTTAGTGACAGCTGTGATCTCTACTGGCAAGGGTAGATTGCCATTTATGATAATACTTCAGAACATTCAAGGCGGCTCTGATGGAAGTTTGACGGTGGACATAGAGGCCAGAAGTTAATGCGATTATTCCAAAAGATCTGGAGGCCATTCCTGGAGCGATCCTTCACTGACATCGATAGCAGGGATACACATTTAATGCAAAAGTAACTTGATTCAAAAGATCTAAGGGCCAACCCTTCTGAAACTGACTGATATTTTGTAAAACCCTAAAAGAGGGGCTGACTTTCTTTTTGGAACGTTTTGTATATATGGCATTTTTTCCTCTTTTAAAAGGGATTTTTTTAGAGTACGAGTAGTAGAATGTAGAGAGGATAGATAGAGATTTCAGGGATAGACATAGATTTTTCAGCAGTAGGGATTTTCTGAAAGATAGAGGAGACAAAACTACATCTTGTTTCTTTGTAATGGGAGCTTCTTTTTTCTTCTTAGTTAGGAGTTAGGTTCAGCATAGATAGTGATGTATCTTTCAAGTTTTCTTAGTGTAGATGGAGATGATTTGAAGTCATGGATTTTCTATACACTGGTGATTGTGCCAGATTTTTAAATGTTGTTTATCTGTTTCACAAATAGTAGAAGCAACCAGATTTAAATCTACTTCATATTGTGTTCCTGAATGGTGTTTATCTTGGGTTAATCATTTGATTTGAAAAGCTTTCAAGGAATGAAGTTTTATTTTATGTTTTGTTTAAATAGTGATTTGCAATCTGCTGTTGAAATTAGCACTGTGAATAAATGAAACTGTGTGTTAATCACAAGTTAATTTTGTTCTACAGTTTTAGTTAGGAATTACTTGAAAGGTAACAAGTCTGGTTAAGTTGGATGAATTATCATTCTCTTCAATTCCAAAGCTTTGATCTATCTTTTTATGTTTCTTTAAAAACCCTGATTAAAGTAGGTTTAAATTCATGTTTGATCTTAGAACAATCCACAAGCTCAACACCAGCAGGCCCCGTGAACATTATAGTTCACATCAACCATTGAGTGAAATCAGCACAGTCGAGAACCGATTACCAAGACCTTGGGAGTTAGATATCCATGTGTTATTCTTTCTCTTTCAGGAGAGCAGAATAGTGATATTTTGTTAATTGCTGTTGTGCTCATCAGACCCATCAACAAGTCTATTCATTGGACGAACAGATGCAATACAAAGGCTTATTCAGAGCTCCAAATGAGGAACTAGGTAGGGAGTTGAAAGTCTACGATAAGTACCCTCAACTGCAATCCAAAAACTTCAAGAGGGATTACTATAGGGTCAATGATGCTTTCATAGGTCATATTGTCAGATTGCTTAGGGTTGAATTTGAGAGGAGAGTCTCCCACAGTGCTAATGCATTCTTAAAATAGTTTGTCTTCTTATTCATTCAGTATCCAAATTTCACCTACATTCGTGCTGAAGGCTTTTCAGAAAGACCAGACAAGCTACCTTGGTATCCCAATGAACGGATAATACTATTAGAACTCTCTCGGCTGCTATGACATGCACACACCCTTTTGAGCGGCAAGCATAAGGCGAGGATTCCTTATCCCCTCTCCTTCGAACAAGGGCTATACGAACTCCACACCTCTCAGTGTGTCAATAATTAAGAGAAAGAATTGGTGGAATACCACTTGAGACTCCACACTGCCTGACCACGGATGGTCCCCTATGGAAAACTCAAGAATGCATTTGGATCTGAATACACCCATCTACATTTTGTCGGGGACTTTTGGGATAATTGCAAAAATGATAATGAAGAGCGAATGAGGCACTATATGCAAATGAAAGTATATTTTATGAAGAGGGTCAACCTGTTCGCCGTATCAGATCAGGTAGCAAAAGATGAAAATACAGTGATGGATCCTCGATACAATGTCGTTGCCAACCTCCTACTACCACTGATCGACTAGGGTGAACAAGAGGTTGATGACCTCGATATTCTAACCAAGCCTGTTGAGGCTAGAACAAAAGAGTGGATTGATGGGAAAATTTCCCAATTGAAGCAGCAAGGGGTCACTTTGACCTATGAGAGGCTCGAGAACGAGCCAACAAGTGAAACAAATACTAGGACATCTACCGCCCCATCAGGAGAGACTTCAAAATTTCCTCCATCCACTAGGTCAAGGAAGAGAAAAGAATCTATTGAGAAACAACCCAACCCTAAGGTGTACGTGAGAAAGGATTCAGAGGGAGAACCTTCCAAGAAAAATAAGAGATCAGGTAGTTTCACAAAGATTCCTACCATTCAAGAAGACCCACTTCACAAAGGAGAGGAAATGGAGGTTGAGCAACCAAAATCACCACCTGCTACCTCCACTACTGCTGCCCCTCCGCCTACCTCTTAGGAAATGGTTGCTAATTCTTCACCCCCGGTGGATATCTTGGTCCACCTTGCCTCTTCTCCACCCACCGTGTAGGTTGTGACCATAGAATCTTCTTCCGTCACCACTTCTCCGCTTTCCTCTACTTCCATGTCTCCAACTACATCTCTCCCATTAGAAACAACAACAATACCAATGCCCACACTCTCACTTCCAAAGACCTTCTCCTGGCATATGTAGAGTGCTCCTTCAGAGTTGCCTTGAGTATTGATGAATTCAACTATTAAAGCTGCCCTAGCGCAGATTCTTGCCAACATTCCTGCCTCAACTCCTCTGACTGAACCACCAGAGATGAAAGCCACAATGCAAATCTCTGAGGAGTTAAAGAGGCAAGAGAAGGAAGCAACAAGGGAAGTGGTGGAGGAAGCATACAATTACCATGAACACCCAGAGCACCAAAATTTGCAAATTGATAAGGTGGTCTATGAAGGAGGAGAAACGAAGTCCTCTGAGGGTGATGAAGAAGAGGATGACACAAAATACATTGTAGAGACCTTTGATGCAAACCTGAAGGAGGAGTTGGCTCAACAGTTGAGGGATGTTGGGGAGGAAGTAGGAAGGCCACCTTCTGAGGAAGAAAAGCAGTCAAGTGATAAAATGGAAGAAGATACTGGACTTCCAACTGGGGAGCAGGAAGCAAGCCCCAAACATGGTGAAGAAATGCCTCTGTCAGAAGAGCAAGAAGAGCAAGAAAAGAAAGAACAAGAAGATGTGCCACCTCAGCACGAGGAAGAGGACAATAAAGAAGAAGATAAACCCGAAGAAGAGTCTCAAGCTAATAAGAGCCCAAAAATGGAACAACCTGAGGAACACAAACATGAGGCTGACGAAGAGGAAAAAACCTATAAAGAAGAGGATAGCCCCAAGAAACGCACACCAACCAAGTCCTCGATCAAAGAAATAGTGTTCATTCGGGACTTTGATGATGAAGAAGAAGAAGACACAAGGATGGAGCAAGAAGCACCAAGTGATAAAGAGATTGAAGTCAGGAAGGACAAAGAAGAAGGTGATCGTGAATCACCCCAGGAAGAGTCTCAGATGCTCGAGTGGTTAGAAAAGAAATTAGAGAAGAAGACTCTGACTCCTAGAGATCCCAGGGAAAGACTCGAGGCCAGCTTGGCTCGAGCCCAGGTCAGCACAAAGAAGGAAAAGAAGCCTAAGGTCAGATCCAAACTGACCATGGACGCTTCCGGGTCAAGGACTATGCAAATTTCCACACCAGTTGTGGGTGAAGAAGGGATAAGTTACAACATCTCCACCATCAACTTGGGGACAACCACTAGAGATCAGAAGATAGATCACCTCCACGAGTCAGTTGCCACAGTGGTGCATCAAATGCATAAGGATAAGATCTCCAAAGAAGAACTAAAAGCATAGGTGGCTGATTTGATTGATTATATTCAACAATGGTCATCCATGAAAGAGCTACTCACGACATTCTTGATGCCACCACAATTGTTGTCCAAGGACCAGATCAAAAAAATCAAGAAAAGAAATAATTAGACTAAGACTACAGAGGATTGGCTCCGACAGGTCCTGTATGCTGGAAACATGGGAATCAATCATGCTGTCAGGACAACAAATAAGTTCTTAGATGTAAAAAGACACCTTGAGGGCATGAGGAAGTTTTGCATTGACTTCCCAAAGCTATATGGGTCCACTTATCCTAAAATTGAAGCCATCCTCAAGCTGCCTCAGAAAACATGGGAAAAGGAGCTTGCACTGACAAAGGACAATCATTGGCTCATGGATATGTGGAAGCTGGATTTCGATCATAGAAAAGAGATACTGGAGCAAGTAATCTACAAGGTGGAACTTTACATTGATTGGTCGAAAGACATTAGGGAAGACTGTATTCAGTATTTGAAATTAATGACAAGTTATGATATGCCCACCGTTGAGATTGATTCGGAAAAGATAAAGCCTTATTTCCATAAAAATATGGAAGATGGGATGTCGAGCGAGCTTATGACAAATTTTATGAATTTTGTTGCTCGGGCTTTCGCCCAATCTGAACAAGTCAGGGACAACGCGGCTAAGTATGATGGAGATTGGGACACACTCATAGGCCAATCCAAGCAATGGAACTACCAGGTGCTCCAATCTAATATAATGGAAATTGATAATCTCCAAGCATTAATTAGAAAGTTCATGGAATATGCCACTTTGAAAAAGTAGGAAGGAAACCCTGTCATTGATGAAAAGCTCCTCACAAAATAGATGTAGCAAAGGAAATCAGCTAGAGGACAAAGGTGCTACAGTGTTGTCATATAAGGACAAAATAGGGAAAATATAAAGATGTAATTTTAAATTGTAATATGTTTGGGGGTAGGTGAAACCCTAGTTTGTAGTGAATCTTGGCCACACAATGCAAATCAATCTTGTCCATTCATTTTTCTTTTTGAACACTATAAATAGGGGGTCTCCTCTCATTTTCAAGAGAGAGTTAAGTTGTTGTAAAGGCATGCTGTGGAACTTTTAATAGAAGTTCATTGGATTTTGGTGGACTCTTGAGTTTCTATTGCATGTTACATGGTTCATCTCCCATACTTAGTTGATTTAGAAAGATTTACTTTGTTGTTCTTCATGTTTTAGATTACTTTGATAGATTAGTTAATGTTGTTCAATGGTTGTGTAGATTTCTGTTGTGTTGATGCCTTTCTCATCCATACTTTTTGTTGTTTACTGATGGTAGATAGTTGTGTAAAGTTAGTCTGGGCATAAACTAAAAGCTGATCCAAACTTCTATCTTTTATTCATGCATGTTTATGGTGAATGAATGGTTGAATATTTGCAGCCCTTAGAAATTTGCACAAGTTTCATGATACTATGAGTCAATTTTTTAAAGTGAAATTATGTTTTAAGGAAGTTGTCCATAGTAGAACCCTCCATGATCATTGTTCATTGCTAGTTTCAGATCCAGGAACCTCTTCTCTTCCCTACCTTTTTTTTTTTTTAATAAGTAGCCTATGCTAAGGTTCATTGCACATTGTAAAGCCAAATCTTAAGATAAAATAGGAGTTTAAGATTGTTGTTTGAACTTGCAACAAATTGCAAATTAACTTCCCATCTTAGGAACTCCATTTTAAGATTCACCTCGTCTCTAGCCAAACTCCGTAAGTTTTCCTTGTGATTACCAACAAAATCACATCAAATATCAACTGAGAAATTTCATGCACGTCATGACCTGACACCCGAGAGACCTTGGGGTAGTTTTCAACAACTCGTTGTTGGAGATTTCCTTTCAAGAGAGGTAGTGCACCTTTGCATTGCCTGTGTTGAGAAGTGCATAAAAAACACATCAACAGAAACATGATCAGGTGAATAGTGAAGAATAGTAAGTTTATTGATTAAATAATAATTTATATTTCTTTACCTAAGATGGACATTAGAAGAAGGATGATTAAGTGATTTTAGGCTAGAAATGAGATTAGGTGAATAGTGAAGAATAGTGAATTTGTTGATTAAATAATAAAATATTATTTAATTAATGGGGTAAAAAATGAATAAATATGGATTTATTCAATCAACATTGGAGGAAATGATCATGTAATTAACTAAAATGATGATCTATCAATTTTAGTTACCTATAATACCAATTGGTGAAATATAAGGATTAGACTAATATAATATAGAAATCTAAAATTTTTATGTGAATATGAAATTAAGTGTTCTTAATCTTAGAAGTATCATGAAGATATTTAATGAATTTAAATAAGCAAATAGAAAAATTAGTGAACATCATTACTGGATCATATAACACAAGATTTACATGATGAAACCCTTGTGAGAAATAAAATCCACAAAGAAGAGAAGTCAAGCATTTAAATTAAAAAAAAAACAATGATACAATCTACTTCCATTCTCCTCTTTGTCTCCAACCAAGAAATACTTGTGTACTTGTAAATAATCTCAAAAAAATTGACTCTCTATCTTATTCCTACGACATGTTCAACTTATTTATTAAATTCCTCTATTTTTTCGATATATGTAGTTGTATCCAAGGTACCAATTTGTAGATCCAAAACCAAATATGATATCCAAAATTCCTCTTCCAATTTCCAACCTTTGGATTGTCTCTCATAGTGTGAAAGGTCATTGAAAATGTATCCAAAAAGTATTTTTTCTCACTCCCCCAATTTCCCAACTTGTGGAATGAAAAATGTGTTGGGAATAAGATCGAAGAGTAGTATATAATAAATTGAATTAAAAAATAAAATATAAAATAACATAAAAAAATAGAGACATAGATATATGTGGTTCACCCAATATGGGATATGTCCACGAAGAAACAACCAATCCGTCGAACAAAAAAGAAGGGATAAAACCTTCAAAACATTCATTGTGACTTGCATTGATATTTTATAAAGATTTTGGGTTCATCCAATTTCCCTTGCAGTCCTTGTCCCTAGTCAGAGCCAGCTGTTAGCCCCATTTTCAAACTTGAAATTTTTTAAACTTTTGAGTCAAAATCTTCAAACTAAGAACCTCCTAATTAAAATTATTACCAATCATCGACAAATGTTGAACCTTTTTCCATTTTGAAGCAAAATCGTCATTTGTATCAATCAAAACTACAACCTGCCAATATTTGTGAAAATAATTAACTTTCAAAAATCATGAAATTTTATGTAAAATTATTTTCTGGCAATGATTGTGACATGTTTCCACACCAACCCACCTCCCAATTTCCAAGATACTAAAAGCTTGAATTTTTATCTATTAAATTATGAAAACTATTAAATTCAATGTTTTACTCAATAGAAATGGAATTATATTTTTGGGTTTTGGTTGTGATGGTGTTGATAATATAACAAGGTTTTGTAGGATAATATTGATCTAATAAAAATTTGTGCATTAATCTCCATTTTTTAGATTAGAAAATTTTTCTTTTCTTGAAATACTGTCTTTTATTTCTTGTGTTTGTAATATTTCTTGCTTTCTGGGCTTGGTCCATGTGACTCCGAACTTCTAGGCTTTGCCCATGTGACTCTTGAGATGTGCCTTTTACGAATTTTTAAAAATCATATTAATGTCCGACATCATTGTGTATTATTCTTTGTATGTTCTTTGAATGCCAATGGGGCTGAAATCAAGTAGAAAGGAAATCATTTCCTATTGGCATCTTTGTGCAAGTTAACAATGAAGCTTTCTGAATTGTCTATGCAACCATAGATTGCACATTTGACCGTATCTATTAATTTATTGAAAATCACAACACAATGTGTTTTTTAAATTTTAATTAATTAATAAATACAGTCAAATGTGAACCCTGATGGTTGGGTAGAAATTTCCAAATCTTTCACCTATCGACTGCTTGCATGAATAGATAATTGGTGTTCGACTTTTTCATCCAAATTGACAATTTCCTCTTAAAATATGATAAAATAATATTTTCTAAAGCGACATGGTTACTTCAACAACATAATGAACATATGTAGTTGTGAATGATAAATTAATCAAAATTCTTCTATAAAATATGGAATGGGAGATCATTGGTAGTCATGTCTATATGGAAAGAGATGAGTAAACAACAATTATAGTTCGTATTAGTTTTCTATGGTTCATCAATAAGAACAATGAATATTTTTGGATTAAATTGTGTATGTTTTTTACTCGATGTTTTTCCTCTTTCTGATGATGGATTATTGAGTGTGTTTCGAAACGTTGAGCAAAAAAAAATATACAGTTTAATCCAAAAATTATTAACGCAAATTATTAACACCTATCAAAATGTCGATTGGGAATTTAAAAGAGTTGCGAATCAAATGAAAATTTACTGATGAAGTTGTTAATCACTCCTCCTCATTGACTCAACTGTGTTGGTTTTTGGATGCTTTCGTGTTGATTAATAACTAGTCATTCAATGCCGAAGGAAACTTATAAATGAAAAAAGTAGTTACTATCATATTTTATTAAAGTACGACAAGAGCATAGATATCCATTCATGGCCTGTGCGTAGGTATGGAAAAATTTCTTTACAAAGGGCATTTTTATCAATGCTTGGTAAAAGTCTAGAGAATTATGAGAATGCCCACCTTTTAGGTCTTTGGTCTAGGCCATGTTTTCATGTGTTAGCATGGTTTAATATTATTGTATCACTTCTAAGCAGGAGAATTATACTTCCATGACTTGTTGTAGATCTGTTGGGATGTGAAGTCCTGTGAAACTATTTTTTATTGTCTTCCTCGTAAAAGTTCCAATGCAAACAAAATTGGTTCCAACGTAAACAAATTATGGTAATGCCCTATTAAAAATGGACGATTCTCCTTCTATGCTCCAGTTAATCACTTGGTTAGTGGTGCTGTAGAGTCCATTATAAATTGGACTGCTTGTAATAAAAAGTAAATGAGTGTGTTGTGTTTAATAAAAGAAATCTCCTAATTTCCCGTGGACGTAGGCATATTGATGAACCACGTAATTTCTATTTTATCTCTCTATTGAATGCTTTGTATTCATTAGATCTATTTTATTTTAATCTGAGAACTCAGTGTGAATCCTATGATTATCTATCAACTAGTATCAGATCTTTTTAGAAGATCCGTGGGTGAAATAAAATCAGCAGAAGTCCAGCCGGCATAGGAGGGAGCATAGGTGTGCAGGAAGATTGATAAAGATCATAAGAAGATCTGAAGAATGCTATTGAGAAGGTGATGCCAAAAGTTAGATCCTTTCCAGTCGTGGAGGAGATTGCAAAAAATCTATTTTGCTTTGTCTGGATCTTTCTCCTGTATCTAAGTCTAGATCTTTTTTTTTGGAGAGATCAACCATTATTATAGCCAATAGAGGTCACCAATTCTAGAGATCAAGTTGGTTCTCATGCTAAAAATATATATATTTTTGATTTTGTGTGTTAGAGTGAAGTAGAAAATATATGATGAGAATCATAAACTTCTATTGAAGAAGTTCGAAGGAGTTTGTTTTCTTTTTCTTTAAGGAGATTGTGATTGTTTTTTTAGTAATCTGGTTATTGCAATCTGCATTGTTTTTTTTTAGCAATCTGGTTATTGCAATTTGCATAAGAACTTAGCACAAAGATTGTAAGTAATGGAGGACACAGACAAATGGAGAATTGAAAAATTCTCAGGCCAAAACTTTGGAATGTGGAAATTGCAACTTAAAGCTCTCCTCATTCAGAAGGACCTTTTGATTACATTGGAAGGAAAAACTAGAAAGGAAACCAACATGAAGGATGAATATTGGGATAAACTGGATCAGAAGGTTGTGGCCACAATCATTCTTCATTATCTAGTAATGTTTTGTTCAATGTATCAACACAAATGACAACACAAGGAATTTGGGATCGTCTATCAGAGTTGTATGAGAGATCTTCTGCATCGAACAAGGTATTTTTAATGAAGAAATTGTATAATTTAAAAATGCAAGAAGGTGGTTCTGTAACAAATCATCTAAATGAGTTTAATACTTTGGTTAGTCAGTTTTCTTTAGTAAACATTATAGTAGAGGTTGAGATAAAGGCTATCTTGTTATTATGTTCATTTCTTGATAGATGGGAAGGAGTTGTTATGACTGTTAGTAACTCTGCATCTAGCCCAAAGGGTATGCTAAAATTCGATGATGTTGTAGGAGTTCTTCTCAGTGAGGATATGAGAAGAAAAAATCAAAATAATTCATCAGGTGTTGCTTTAGTAGCTGGAAATAGAGGAAGAACACAACAATGAGGCAAGGATAACCAAAGGAAAAGATCAAATTCTCCTAAGAGATCCCAATCTAGAGGCAAAAAAGGCATTTGTTGGCATTGCGGCAAGGAGGGCCACTTGAAGAAAAATTATTGGACCCTTCAGAACAAGAAGGCTGAAAATCAATCTAAAGATAATAAGGTAAATACAAATTCTGAAGAAGATGTTGATGCTCTTATTTTATCTTCAAGTGATGTTGTTGCAGATATTTGGACACTTGACTCAGGAGCATCGTTTCATGCAATGTCTTCAAGAGATTGTTTTAGAAATTACCAAGCTAGTAATTTTGGTAAGGTTTATCTCGGCGATGATGAACCTTACAGTATCACTGGAAAAGGAGATGTTCTATTGAAGATGAAGAATGGTAATAGTTGGTTGTTGAAAGATGTGAGACATGTTCCTGAACTCAAAAGAAACCTGATTTCAGCCAAGAAAGGAGCATGGAAGGTAACAAAAGGAGCATTGGTCATAGCAAGAGGAAGAAAATCTAGTACATTTTATGTACTAGAGGTTCATATTGAAGTGGGAGCTACATTGGAAGTAGTAGATAGAGCAATAGAGCTTTGGCATAAAAGGCTCAAACACGTGAGCCAGAAAGGACATGAGGTTTTGAAGAACCAACTTCTAGGATTGAAAGAAGTGGATATGGAGTTATGTGAGCACTGCATCTATGGCAAGCAAAAGAGGACAAGATTCTCTAAAAAGGAAGACAAGATGAAGACACAACCATTGGAGCAAGTGCATTTGGATGTCTTCGGCCCCACAAAGGTAGCATCTATTGGATATAATGTTACATTTGGAGAAGGAGCATGGAAGGTAACAAAAGGAGCATTGGTCATAGCAAGAGGAAGCAAATCTAGTACAATTTATGTACTAGAGGGTCATATTGAAGTGGGAGCTACATTGGGAGTAGTAGATAGCGCAATAGAGCTTTGGCATAAAAGGCTCAGACACATGAGCTAGAAAAGATGTGAGGTTTTGAAGAACCAACTTCCAGGATTGAAAGAAGTGGATATGGAGTTATGTGAGCACTGCATCTATGGCAAGCAGAAGAGGACAAGATTCTCTAAAAAGGAACACAAGATGAAGACATGACCATTGGAGCAAGTACATTCAGATGTCTTCGGCCCCACAAAGGTAGCATCTATTGGAGGTTCCATTTATTTTTGTATACACCTAAAAATGGTCTGGAGAATATAATTAATTAAATATGGATTTATTTGATTAATTAACCTTTATTTCATCTACTATTAAATAAATAGAAATATTTATTTATATAGTTCATCTTAAATTCTTTTATCTTTATTCTATTATTTTTGTCTTAATTAAATTAAAAAAATTCACTTTGTTTTATTTAATTATCATAATTAAATTCATCTACTTAATAAATAAATAGAAATATTTATTTATAGTTCATTCTCCTATTCTTCAATTTTAATTAAATATACAACTTTAATAGTTTGTGCTATTTAATTATCACATCATTCAATCTTAATTAATTAAACAAGGTTAAATACTTTGTTGTTTAATTATCATATCCCTTCTATAGTTATTTAATAAACAAATTCTATAGTTTGTTTTATTAAATTATTTATCCCCTTTTACTAATTTGAATAAAATCGTAAATTATTCAAATAAAGGCATAAAGGAAAATTTCCTCTATTCACTCACCTACCAAATTAGATTTCAATTATCCAATTTAATTCAACTGGTATTCACGAGAAAGATGTGGAGACAAATTTGCAAGCAATCCTCTCAATCTCATTCCTCTGATTCTTCCTATCCTCTGGCCTGATGTTTTCATGGGGAGAAATCATTCTCATAATCAGCTCAAGGTTCTTCATCTCTTACCATTCAATTCTTCAGATTGAATCCAAGCCTTTGATGTGTTTCCCCATCACAATGTGCTGCCATGAAATCTATATATACAACCTTCTGAAACAAGAAATGCATCAAGAATCTCTCATCTTTTGTGAAAACTTTCTCTGCAGGAATAGCAATCATAGCATCTTAGCATCGTAGCAATCATAGTATCTATAGAATCAATATCATGACTGCATCATAGTTTTATCGTAGCTTTCATCCATCAGGTTTCATGTTAGCATATTTTATAGTAGCATCAATATCATTTAGAAATCACCATACAGGATTACATCATTGCATCTAGCATCACTCCATTCTCTAGATTGACATTTTAAACAGTCACACTGCTTACCAAATCTGAGAGCCCTCTGTGACTTGATAAATCTTTGGAGATAGGAAACAATGAGACGCTTTCAAGTTTTATTTGCTTTAAATTAGTTAATTATTGTTAAATCTTGATATAATGTTTCATTAAGAAGTGTTTTTAGTTGTTTTACTTATTTATTTATTTCACACTTACAATTTTGTTACTTTTTTGGATGATTACACTAGAAATGTTTGGGTTTATATGATGAAAAATAAGTCTAAAGTTTTTGGTATATTTAAAACCTTCAAAGCACTTATTGAAAACCAAACTATTTATAAGATTAAAAGTTTTAAAATTGACAATGGAGGTGAGTATTGTTCGAAAGAATTTGATCAATATTGTGCAGAGAATGGTATTCAGAGAATCAAGCTTGTTCCTCTTACACCACAAGAGAACGATGTTGTAGAAAGATTAAATAGAACCATTATGGAACGAGCATGAAGCATTCTCTCAAATGCAGGCCTAGGAAAAGAGTTCTGGGAAGAAGCAATAAATACATTAGTGTACGTAATTAACAAAGCACCATCCACTCGACTTGAATTTGGAATTCCACAAGAAAAATGGTTAGGTAAGAAAATTTCCTATGATCATTTGTGTGTGTTTGGATGTGAAGCTTTTGTTCATATTCCAAAAGAGAAACAAACTAAGCTTGACATGAAATCTAAAAGGCGTATCTTCATTAGATATGGAGAAGAAACATATGTTATAGGTTGTGGGATTTGGTTACTAAGTGTGTCACATGAAGTAGAGATGTGATATTTAATGAAAAACTAATGCTAGGTTTACAAGAATTCAAATCACCTAAGGAGTATATTCCATTAGAAGATATCATGAATGGTAGTGATATGTTTAAACAAAAGGTGATTGTAAACCAACCACAACCACCAGTGCAAATTCAAACACATGAACAACCACAAGATTTCCAAGATAATGAAGAACATGTTCCTCCAGCTAGTAATGCACAAGAGTTTATTCCTCCAGTTAGGAGGTCTACTAGAGAGCATAGGCCTTCAACCAGGTATAAAGATTTAATTCAATATTTATTGCTTTCTAATGAATTTGAACGTACTACGTTTAAAGAAGCATGTGTAGATAAAGATATCAATAAATGGATGGAAGCCATGAGAGATGAGATGGAATCTCTTAAGGGAAATCACACATGGGATTTAGTATCCCTTCCACCCAATTGGAAATCATTGCAAAATAAGTGTGTGTATAGGTTGAAAGAAGAAGCAGGTGGGAAGAAAATATTTAAAGCTAGATTGGTGGTCAATGGATATGCTCAACAAAAGGGCATTGATTTTACAGAGTGTAATATAGGGGGATTCACTACTCACTAGTTCTCTTCACTCAGAGAGCCTCACGAGGTGAACTTCCCTATACTACCTCAATGGAACAATGATGAGAGTTTCATAATATGAAAGAGGTCATAGAGATTCTCTAGAAAAACTAACAAGCTCTCAGCCAAAGGACGTTAGCGCAGAGTATAGATGACAACGCGGCGCGTTGGCATCTTGTACGGACCAGAAAGAAAGTTTATCACAGAAAATGACTAAATGACCATTTCTACTTTGAATTCTAAAAACCATAGAATACAGTAAAATAACAAAAAGTGATAGAACTGAGATTAAGTAAAGAGTAAATGATAAAGATAAGGGGAAGAAAGGAAATACTTACAACCGTGCGAGTGATGAAGCTTCCAACTCGTGAGTGTCTTCAATACCTGCACACAAGAGGGAGAGAGAAATTGTTGGGTGGTTGTATAGGGGCCTGCCTCAGTCAGACCCCATTTTGGTGTTCCCACCTCCATGGGCAGCCAGATGGATAGAGAGAAAAGTAGAAAGGAAGTAAAGAGCACTAAAGCACTACAAAACAATGTTATGCTACTCAACCAAGTAATAGAGGAGAGGAGTGAAAGCTTACCACCTCCACCAAGAGAACTCAAGGCTAATGGGGCAGAAAATGAGAGGAACTCAAGCCTTTGGTGCAATGGTGTTATGTTCCACACTTGCTCTACTGAAGTGGTGGAGTGTTGGTGTTGTTTTTGTGAAGTGAAAAATGTTTGGAGAGCTAAGAGAGGGCTTAGAGAGAGCTAGAGAGTGTTGGAGAGTGGGCTTAATGCTTGGGAGAAGATTGAAGAAGCTTGTGGATGAAGTCCAGAAGTGGTGAAGAGATGAAATGCTTGTTCAAGGGATGGATATGAAGAAGGAATGAAGAGAAACAACCATATTTGGTTTGGTCAGTCGAGGAGGGCATTACAAATCGACCCCCAATGGGAAGTGTAACACCTCTGTAGGCTCCAAACGCAGGAATCTGTTAGGGACGTAATCGCACCAAGTGGATGTTTGTGCACCGCGTGGGCGTCCTTGACAGAAATGCCTCCACTGACACTCAAAACAGGCACCAAGTGTGATGCAAGCAATGGGCTTAGGTGGAATTAAGCCTCCGAACTTGGTTTTCTAAAGTGGATAAAGGGAAAAAGGGGATTTGCACATGGGGTGCAAATTCACTCTTACACACAAAGATATTTTCACCAGTTGTGAAAATGACCTCTATTAGAGTAGTGTTGGGTTTAGTAGCTATTCATAATCTAGAGTTGGAACAACTTGATGGCAAGACAAATTTTCTTCATGGTGACTTGGAAGAAGAGTTGTACATGAAGCAACCAAAAGGTTTTGAGGAAAAAGGTAAAGAATCACTAGTTTGCAGACTAAATTGTAGTTTATATGGGTTGAAACAAGCTCCTAGAAAATGGTATTTGAAATTTGATTCTTTCATGTTTGAGCAGAAATTTTCTAGATGTCAATTTGACCATTGTGTCTATTTTAAGTTCTTTGATAATGGAGAATTTGTATTGCTATTGGTGTATGTTGATGATATGCTAGTTGCAAGATCTAGCATGGTTGTTGTTAGCAGGTTGAAACAATAGTTATCTAAGAAATTTTCAATGAAGAATTTAGGAGCTGCAAAGCAAATCCTTAGAATGAGAATTATCAGAGACGGGAAGAAAAGGGAACTTATATTATCATAGGAGAAATAAATTGAAAAATTACTAGAAAGATTTAACTTGAAGGATGCCAAGGCAGTAAGCACACCTCTAGCAGAGCATTTTAAATTATCTTCTGAGATGTGTCCCAAGACACTTGAAGAAAAAGAATACATGGCAATAGTGCCATATTTGTTTGCAGTTGGGAGTTTAATGTATGCTATGGTCTGCACAAGACCAGATATTTCCCAAGCAGTAGGAGTGGTTAGTAGATACATGAGTAATCTAGGAAAAGTTCATTGGCAAGCAGTGAAATGGATTCTGAGATATCTTAAAGGCACTTCAAACCATGTTTTGAGGTTTAGAGGTGAAGATGCACAATTTTATAGATATGTTGATTTAGATATAGTTGGAGATTTAGATCAAATATGATCTACAAAAAGGTATGTGTTCACATTGGCAGGAGCAGCAGTTAGCTGGATTTCCAGGTTGTAGAAAGTAGTGGCTCTTTCAACTATTAAAGCCGAATATATTGCAATGACAAAAGGAGCAAAGGAGATGTTGTGGTTGCAAATATTACTATTTGAATTGGGTAATGGAAAAAAGGAATTTTTATTGTACAATGATAGTAAAAGTGCCATTCACTTGGCCAAAAATGCAACATTTCATTCACAAACGAAGCACATAGAGGTTTGATATCACTATATTTGAAGTGTTCTTGAAGAGGGTAAGCTCAAGTTGGAAAAGATACACACAAATTTGAATCCTGCAGATGCATTTACAAAAGTTGTTTCAAAAGATAAGTTGGAGTTCTGTAGAGCTTCTCTTTGATTGGTAAGCCTATGACAATAGAACTTGGGAAGCAGGAGATTTCTTGAAAAATGATTGTTCACAGTATTCTTTGGGACTTCAAGTGGGAGATTGTTGGGATGTGAAGTCCTGTGAAACTATTTGTTATTGTCTTCCTCCTAAAAGTTCCAATGCAAACAAGATTAGTTCCAATGTAAAATTTTTTTGGTAATGCCCTATTAAAAATGGGCGATTCTCCTTCTGTGCTCCAGCTAATCACTCAGTTAGTGGTGTTGTAGAGTCCATTATAAATTGGAATGCTTGTAATACAAAGTATATGAGTATGCTATGTTTAATAAAATAAATCTCCTTCTAACCCGTGGACGTAGGCATATTTCCGAACCATGTAATTTATGTTTTCTCTCCCTGTTGAATGTTTTGCATTCAATGGATCTATTTTATTTTAATCTGAGAACTCAGTGTGAATCCTACGATTATCTATCAAGATCTACATACACATTCTATGAAGATATACAAAAAATAAATCCTTTTTGAAAAAGATCATAAAACCTCCCAACCTTATGTTCTTCCATCGAACATTTATGCAAACGTGGATAGTTCGGGTGATATTCAAATTGTAAGAATAATGATGAAAGATAAAGAGAACTTAAAAAGGTTCTTGCCTATTTTTTAATTCAAGTTCATAGAATAGTACGAGTTTGATGTTGGAGACAGATGATACTCATGAATATCAGAGGGAGTTATCTTGGAATATGAAGGTATTGAGGTAATTTTATATTCAAGAATGATATACTTAATGATGTGGAAAAGGAGAAAAAAGAATTACTCATCTATCACCAAGAGCCGAGAGATATTATTAGTTGAATGCATCCCTCAGATTCTAATCAATATTAGTTTTCAAGAATCTTTAAGTATGTGTTGATTTTCACATTGCAACCAAGTTCATCTCCAAAGGTTTTTTCAAGAGAAATTGTTGCAGGTTATGTGAACTAGTTCCTTGGTTTCTAACATGCACAATGTGTTTGTGGATATTATTGGAGATGCCAAGCAAAGAAAGTTATAAATGTAGACTCACTTTCAAAAATATCTTGTGAAGATGATGATAAAGATGAGTACACAAAATTGATCATTCCTTATATAAGCCTCCTCATCATTCAATGCATTATACTCTTAAGAGGAAATGATGATTAGTAAATGTGACTGAAGTACATGTGATTGAAGGCCAAATTGTCAATGATCAAGTAACTTGCGGATTGCAAGAAAACACAGTGCCCACATTGACAAAACTAATAACTTGTTCTTTCTTTGGAAACTATAGGTTGAAAATTATGTTTTTGAGCTTTCCTATTGGAAAAGATGAGTAAAAACTAACCAAAATAAAACTTGTTTTTAAATCATTATATTTCAAAAACTAGTTACTAGGTGTTTAGAAAGTACTTACTAGTTAGTTATCAAGGAAAGCCTATAAATACAAGGTTATTTCAAATATAAGGGGAGGCTAGCAAGGGAGAAAACTTGGGAGAAATTTTTCAAAGATATTGTATCAAATTTGTTGAGCTTGACGCTCTGAACATATCAATTTTTTCTATTTTTTGGATTTGATTGTGTACAAATTTTTGAATCAGTGTTTTGGATCACACTCCATGATCCATCATTAGGATAGAGAGCTCAAAGAGATGTTGTAATATATTTTTGGAATTGTATGATTACATAAAGATAATGAAGAATGTATTTTGGTTTATATGTTCTAAATGTATTCTTGTGTTATTATTACAGATTCCTCATTTGTTAAATCAGTAAACCCTTTGTGTAACTGTGTAAACCAATCCTATCTCTTCGCGATTTTCCATGTGATTGATGAATCAAAATCATATCTTGTTATCTTGATTTGAATGTGTTGAAGTAACTTGTCTCTTCGTATGTTAAGATTTTTTCATCTTTCCTTCATCATCATTGCATATCAAAACATATTTTAAAACCCCCTTTGTAATTTGTAATTAGTTGTGAAATCTTAGCTAGTAGTCATATGTCTACCATTGGTGTTTTTGTTATTTATTTTCCTTTAGTTTTTCATTTTCTCTTGTATGTACTTTCAGGTTAAAAGTAGGAAAAAACTACAAATACCCTCATCATATGAGGGAATTGTCCCTCTCAAACACAAAGGAAAGTTGTTACCCTAGTAACTGTTGGCCTCACAGTTGTCGTTGCACCAAAAGATCGACCTGTTAATGCCCGATACAACTTCCAGAGTTAACGGATCCACAGGAGGCAGTTAGTCCATGTCACAAATCCTAAGGGGAGTGCTGACCATCTACCAAAAAACTCCCTCTCAGCGTTATCTGAGAGGATTCGAACCCGACACCTTTGGCTCTGATACGACTTGTTGGACTCGCAGTTGTCATTGCACCAAAAGATCGACTTGTTAATTCCTGATACAACTTCCAGAGTTAAGAAATCCATGGGAGGCAGTTAGACCATGTCACAAATCTTGAGGGGAGCACTAACCATCTGCCAACAGTAACAACTTCTCTAAATGTTGGAATGATAATCCTTGATTTTTAGGAAAACAGGGTCATTTTTGGAGAAACAATCGTAGTGGATAATTTGTTTACCAACAAAGTGCAAAGTGAGAAATTAGTGAATGAGCTAGGTCTTAAGTAGGGTTAGGGTAAGCCATTTGTGCATTAATTTCTTTTTCCCATTAATTTTTTGCAATATTTTCTATTTGTTCCCCACCTTTATTTGTAACAGTATGCTTTTGACATTTATTTTCTTAGAATACATAATTTATAAGGTATTGATATTTCCCTTTATGTTATTCATCCTCCTAGTTGGTGATAATTCTTGTCTTTCTCTATTCACATAACCTATTCTATGATCTCCATCCACTTTTCTTAGTCTCACCACTTTGGATTCCATAATCTCATGTATGTAGTAAGGTCCTAGCCACCTCACTTTCAATTTTCGTTTCTTTTTGAACTTGTCATTAATACGACTAAATTACCTACTTTGAATTTTTTAAGCCAGAGGTTTTTGTAATGCTAGAATTTTGTCTTTTATGTTCTAATTGCTCGTTATACATGGCTATAAACCTATTTTCATCCAATTTTTCTATTTTTTCTATTCTTTGTGCTAAGGACTCATCATCACCAACTACAAGGTAAGTGTGGTACTAGATTAGGGATTATAAATTTTATACGAATTGAAACATTTGTCTCATAGATCTTGTAGAGAAGGAGGATCAACTGCTTTGGGACTCCAAGTCATGGGAGAGTCCTAAACAAAAGGTTTCCCTAAACTACCTCAAGCTTGCTAAGTGAATTGGAAAGGTTAAGGTTTTAAGGTTGAAAAGGAAGAGCAAACTAGATGCTCCTATCCTTATGCTAAATTGAATGTTTCATGAGGTCAAGAGAGCTGATTTCGAGGGTTCAATCTACTGCCTAGACAACTCACTATCTAAGAACAACAACGTAGACTACTTACTCCAACATGACACACTAGCATCTTAGATGTCCACTGGCATCCGTATAGATAAAGGGTCTTATTAATAGATTAAAATACCATAAAATCAACTAACTTCCTAACTCCTAAGGTTTTATACTACAACATAATGTTTGAAAATTTTAGAACTAAAGTACAACAAGAAGAATACTATGTCTAAGCTAAGCTAGAATTGACAAAGGGAAGGTGAGAAAAGCATAACTTTCTATGTAAGAGTCGAATATTCAAAGAGCTCCATGTGAGAACACCTACACACAAGAAAATGTTGGGATTACTTTTAGAGGGCTTCCTCAATCAGTCCCCTAATTTGGTGTTTCCACCTCCACAAACAACCAAATAGAAACAAGGTATGGAATATGATGTAGAAACAAAAAGGAAATAATGCTAAAAAGAATCACCAACAAGTATGCTACGTAAATACAAAAAGTGATGCAAAGAGAAATGATAAAAGATAATACCACCTCCCCAACTAAGAGCACTCAAGGAAATTAGTGGAAGGAGAGAGCCTAAAAGTCCTCCAACAACAACATTGTCACAAAAAATAGAGTGTAGGAGCTAAGAACCAGCAGCTTGCAGCCACAAGAGAGTGATGTAGAAGCTTGAGAGTGTGAGAATGAATCCAAGAGTGTGTAGAGAATGAAATGGAATCCATAAGGAATGAAAGAACGAGAAGATAGACAACTTGAATGACCAAAAAGAGGCAAAAGACCCATTTCTCATCAGTCAAGGGAGGCAAAGACGTTACACTTCATTGCCAATGGAGAAATGTAACACCTCTACAGATTCCAAAGGCAAGAATCCTATAAGGATGTCAGTGCGATGCACAAAAAATTGTATTACATGCGTGCATCCTTGACAGGGATTCCTCCATTGACATTAAAATGAGCTACCAAGTGGATGTGACGAATGTGGATTTGCATCATCAAATTTTTGTTTTCTAAGGTAGGGGTGATGTAAATGGGGAATTTTCTTAGGGATGAAAATTCAATCCATTGCATTTTTCCCCCACTTTAGCTAGCATGTGTGTTGGTGTGAATGCGAGGTAAAGTAAAAAAAGGTTGAAGAGAATATACCTAAACCATCGAGAAGAAAATATTCGATCTAGCACACTTGGACATGTAGGATGTAGCTCTATAGGTGCTCAATCCTGCAGGGAAACCTTGATGTGAAAGAGAGAGAAATGGTTCCATAAGTACTCAATCCTGTAGAAGGTGAACAAAGGTTGTACAGGTGCTCGGTCCTACAGAATTGGCTCCACAGGTGCTCAGTGCCATAGAAGATGAAAAAAGGCTCTATAGGTTCTCGATCCTGCAAAGAGGAAGTCATTTATAGGTTCTTGGTCCTACGAGGATTGATGTGAAAGGACTCCCCAAATGCTTGGTCTTGAGGAGTTGATGTGAAAGGCCTTTGCAGGTGCTCGGTCCTGCAAGGAAATCTTGATGAGGTACTCGGTCCTCTAAGCTTGATTATAAAAGTGACTTCATAGGTGTTTGGTCCTACAAAGCAACATGTTAAGTTGTAGACAAAACATGTTAGGTAGAAAAAGCTCAAAAAAATAGACATATCAAAGAGCAAGCAATTAAAGAAGTTTTCAAAGGGGTCCCTTGGGAGCCCTTCAAGATAGCAAGCAACCCACACAGAGGGACACTCCATTTGGAAAGCATGATTTTTTTTAAAAATGATTTGGTCATCAAAGATCCCCTTTTGAAAGATCTCTTTCATCAAGGAATCCAAAAAAAATGGCCTTTCTCAAAGGAAAGTTTTCTAATTCTTTTTGCTATGAATTCGTTTTCAAAAGAAAAGTCTTACTAAGGGGGTCCTTGTTGAAGGATGCAATTTTTTGAAAAATACAATTTTTTTATCAAGTGATTCGTTGGCCACCAAATTCACCTTATTGAAAATCATAGAAGCAGTAGCCCCCCTTGGAATGGTGCATGCGAATCAAAGGAGCACATGACATCCTAAGGAAAGAAAGAATATGTAGTGATTTTGTGGCCCACGAGACATAGCAAGATGTAAACATTGAAATGTTGTCACACATGTGAGGGACAACACATAAGAACCACAATATCAAAAAATAAGTAGATAGGCAAGAAAAGATAAAGAAAAAATGAGACAAGAAAAGATGAAGAAATCAAGAGACAGGGGGATTTGGGAGTTGAGGGTCAAATCAGTTCTTATAGGTAACTCGTGATGTATGTGAACGAAAGATCATCAACCCTTGAAGTTCCCAGATTTGAAGAAGAGCACATGAAGACAAAGTAAAAATTAAAAAAATGGGTCAACATGGAAGGGAGGCCTAAATACCCCCAACACTTTGCATCGTGCCCAATTGTTGAAAATCAAGATACAACATATAGAAGAATGATGAAATATATAGAGGAAGTTCACAACATAATTTCACTCCTATATCCAAGCACCTACAAGGGTAGAAAGGGTCCTCTAGGAACACATAAAAACAAGCACGGGGGAAACACAACACACAAACACAAATCTAATCTACAAATAAAGAAGAGGTACTCCCCTAGTCCTCATCAACTAGGAGGTTTTCATTCTCCCAATCTAGATCATTATATGGGGAGGGCAGGTGAGCCTACAGGGTGGGATAGCAAGGGGAGCACCCTCTGACTCTCCTATGACAAGAGCTAAGGAAGAAGGCTTTTCAAGGTCTCCTGCACTCAATTCTTGTGAGGTGAAATTCATTGATCTCTTAAAGATCACTGACAGAGACAGGACATCATCCACTGAGTTAAACATGCACTTAATCATAGTGTCATGTGTTAACCAGGTGAGAGAAGAAGGAGGTACCTGAGACACACCATTGACCTCATCAATAGGGATGGAGACAAACTCAGAGGAAATTAGGGGTTCCTCCATCACAAGGATGGCACAAGCCAAGGAAAAACTCCCTTCCAAAGAAGGTGATCCCTTCTTCCAACCTCCACTTGAAGTGAAGTTGTCCTCCAACTTACACTTCAATGGAGGATGCAAAATCCCCATAGAAGAAGCAGAAGGCGAGGAGGAAGAGGAAAAATTTGCAGCAGACACCACCATGGTGTGATGTAGAGTAGGGAGGATTTCAACTAACCAACACCAATGCAACAATTCTCAACAATTCATCAACCTTCAAACCCCTGATTAGGGTAATACTTCTCACAACTTCACAAATCTGCCTTGTAGGTATGCAAACCTATACTCTTGGACTTATCTCACAAAATCAACCTCAATTCCCACTAACCACTTATGTTTTAGGAACCGATTAATCCCTTACAAAACATACCACAAAATCACTATTGGTCTCTTTGGACCAACACCTTCAAAACAAGGCTTTTACGATGTCCTACTTGGCCAATTAGGCCTATTTTCCAAAGCAAGTACACTCCAAACTTACTACCTTCCACAAAAATCAATGGAAAGTCCTTTGAAAAACCTCAAAACATCTAAATCAACCATTTTTCACTCCCAATCTCAGAACTAAATGTCAAACTAATAAACCCTTATTCTAGGGTTGCTTATGCATGAATCCAAGAGGGTTTAATGGAAATCTACCCTCCAAACCCTTCCACTCTATACCAAAGCCTCCAACACTTCAAAACATACCTTCCAATGCTTCCTAATCCTTCACCAAACTTTGAACAAAAATATTTCAACAAACCACTACTTCAAACCACCATTTTCATACCCTAATTCACTCAAAATACCCCAAGGACAACACCTACAACTCTCCTAATTCCTCCTACCTGCTCAAAACTCACAACCTATCATCTTAAATTAACCTAATAGTCTCATTCCATCGAGCCATAGGGTAGAAAATAGGTGGAATGAGTTATAAATACATTGTATGCCCTCAAAACCCTTGAAACTGACTAATCAGACCCATGTACAGTAAAAATGCTATTACAGGCTTGAATATTAATGGAAATAAGTCAAAATAGAACCAATATCTTTCTACTTCATGCCACCATATATTTTATAATCCCTTGGGCCACAATGCTCCTGTACAGTCATGTACAACTATCTACAATCGGGAAAAATACAAAGAAACACACTGAAATGTAAGAGAATTCATGGAGTTTTTATTGTTTTTCTTCCTCAAAACCTTCAACAAAAACTTCATTCAAGTTCCCCATCATATTTAATCCTTTTTACCTCATAAGAAACTATCCTAACTGCCCTTTTAATTCCAAGACCGTTGGCCTTCTACAACTTTACAATTTTTGCAATTTTGCCATGACAACTTTTTGGCAATTTTTGCAACTTTTTACATTATTGCCCAATTAGACTCAAATGACTCTACAAACATTATGAATGGAATTAACATGGAATTATTGCATCAAAATGACCCTCAAAATACTAAAACCCACTTTACCTATGACCTATTTGCAAAATTCAAACTTGGTGCTCCTGCACCATGGTGTTTGGCATGTCCATGGGCTGAGAAAAAGGAGGGATGTTTGAAAGGGACATCAAAAGAGGGGGATCCACCAAGGAGGTGATGAAAACCTATACCATTTTGGGGTGAGGGTCATCAATATTTTTTGGGGGAGCCAGAAGCAAAACTGCGATGAGTGGAACTAAAGCAAAATGAACAAAAGAAGGAGGCACAATGGGAGGTGACGAAATAGGAGTTGCTTTCTCCCCTTTTGAATTTTTCAAGGCAACTTGTTCAATAGCCAGAGCCTTTCTTTGGTGCTTACACTCATACACAAGCCAATTTTGTTGGCTCTAGGAACTAAAATTCATTTCCTGAGAGAGGATAGGAGGTTCATGTTCTGCCATAGGAGTGTCCTCCACAACCATTTCCAGTGGGAGGGAAGCCCCCTAAATATGAATAGGAGTAGGAAGCCTAGGAGAGAAAACAATAGTAGGAAAAAAAGCAAACATAGGTGCCTCAGCAACGGGTCTCTTCCCCTTCGCTACTTGAGGGGTAGGAGTAGTAGGAGGTCATAGATGCTGAGATGCAGGGGAAACTCCATGATGGACTTTCCCCTTACTATAAACAATGGGCCTAGGCACCGTGGGAAAGACGAGAAGTTCAAACACTTGACACTTGGATTTTCACTAAGCGGGCACCATTGGACTCCCCATGAGAGGCATGGGAGGAGTAGAAGGCGTCGCAGTAGGGAAAGAAGTGAAAGTGATGGAGCAGTAGAAGAAGAGGAAGGCTCTTAGGTGCGAGCAAGCTTCCCCTTCCCATTTTTTTAAGAGGAGGAAGCAAATTGCTACTACGCGAGCATGCAACCTTTGATAGAGATGGCATAGGGAGAATTAGGGTAGGTCACCTTCGATGTCGTTACCCCAATCTTATATTTGACATAGGCACGATACAACAAGTCTATCCTTAGAGTGAGCGGACCAACTGGGGTGGGCCAAAAATGATCTAACAAGTAATCCCCATGTAACACCAATGGTTTGTAACCAGTGTCATGCACAACATGCACAAAGCCCTCATGAGAAAAAAGACACTTATGAATGATTGAAGTGATTCCATTCATGGAAACCAATCATGGGATGCCTAGTTTCACACTGAATAAATTTGACTCTAAGATGGTATCAAAAGGGGTATCTACGACCCTGGGCCCTACCAAGACCAAGAGGGTGATAAAATCAAGAGGAGGGACCGAGAGTCCGTCATGCGTACGTATGGTGATCTTCACAAAAAAATTATTAGCAGAGTCTTGTCCATTATAATATTCACGTGACTCGTAGAGTCAATGAGGACACTAGTTACGATGTTCTTGTTGATGTGAGTGGGAATGTACAAGGGGAAAGGCTCTTTGTTCATAGGTAGATCTTGCGATATGAAAGTTATATCTAATGATCCATTTGCAGGTTGGGTGAGAGGAATGCATGTAAATGAAACCATATTTATGTCCTCTGGTGAAACAAACTCAGTGGAACCCGAAGGTTCGACAACTAAGTTCATAGAATGAGATAGAAATGGATTGGTGTAAATTTGTAATTTGTTGTTCGCCTTTGCCACAAACTTGTTAACATTTTGATTTTTTCCATCGATATGGATGGCACCATCATCAATGTGATCTTGAATCTCATGATGTAGGCGCATGCATCTTTTAGTATCATCTCTGTGAACTCGATGGTATTGGAAAAATGAGTGATCATCATACTAGTCAGGGTAGGGCTCAGTGAGCGGTCGAGGATTTGGAAAAGTCAAGACTTTATATTTTAACTTCTTTAAGATAGCAGAATATGATTCAGTTAGTTTTGTAAAGCATCTATTGTGTTTGAAGCCCTTTTCATCAATTGAAAAGACCACATTCGCAATAGTCTTGTTTTTGCTAGGGATCAACACTATAGACCTACCCTCAGAATGAAAGCGCAAGGAGGATCCCTCAAACTGAGCAACCGTCCGTTGATACTCTCGTAATGCGGCACATAGATGTGCAAAAGAAGGATATTTCATCAAAGCAAATTTCTCCTACCAAGATCTTTCTAAATTCCTGATGAAAAACTTATGGGCATACAGGTTGGGAAAAGGATAAGAAATCTATGAAAATAACGTTTGATAACAAGCTATGAAATCAGTTATCTTTTCATTTTCTCCTTGCTTACACTAGACGAGATTTGAGAAGGCCATCTTTGGTTCAATGTTTGCCTAGAACTATCTCAGAAATTGATTTGAACTTAAGTTGATCAAATGGGAATATGTAATTGTCACATAAGGAATATTACCATTCAAGGGATCTATCCTTAAGAGACCTAGGAAATAACTTAGCCATCAATGCATCATGGTGAAAGAAATTTGTACACATGGCATTAAATGCAAAAACATGCGTTTGGGATCTCCCTTACCACCATATTTCTCAAACTTCAAAATATCCATCCCCTAGGGAATAGGATTATTTAGAATCACTATTGCAAAGGACTGTGATGGAAAAAGGGTTGAAAGATGGGCTGAGAGGTGGCCTTAGACAATTTCGCTAGCTAGTTCAGCATCTAGCCCATGTTTTACAACAAGGTGTTCAAAATAGGATTAGATGATGAGATGAGACTAGTGGAACTACCTCCAGAGCCACTGTGACTACTAGACCCACCAACCCCCATCCTAGTAGAGGCCCCACTATCCAAGCTAACACTGACCTCGAGATTACTGCGAAGAGTATTAGGAGTAGTGGAGCTAAATCCCAAAGGTACCTTGTTTACTTTGATGATGGGGATTTCTTTAAGAGTGGAGATGAAAGGGCTTGTTTAAACCATGTTCACTGACACCCTGGGCATTGATATTTCTATATGTCTCTTGATGGTCTCAGGCATAGGTCCTTGAACAACACTCAATCTAGGGTTGTATGATGGGACATGAGTTTCCATTATGCTAGTAAGACCCCGAAGAAATTCTAGAACTACCCAATCCCTATCCAACATATGTCTAATCTCATTAACCACCCTAGTAGCCCTAGCCATGATATTTTCTTTCCCCAAATAGTTCTCAAATTCTAGAAGCCTTTGATCTAGGGAAAGAAGTTTCTTCGCAGGGATCACGAAAGCTTCATATTCCTCCACAAATGAGGTCATAGGAGAAATGGGAGGAGTACAGACACATGTGGTTTCTCCAAATAAATTCATATCCGTTCCCAAAAACATCTCATAAAAAGTGGGAGCCCTGGTGACTTTTGTAAAATCCATCTCTAAGTGTCGCATGCTTCTTCTGACAACATGCCTGAAAGTCGTAGACTAAGTTGTAAAGTTCATAAAGCTTTACAACGCACAAATTTATAATGCACCTCATACATGAGAGAAGAAGTCTCAAAACAAAGAAATGGATTCAAGAGTTTCATGTTGAGTTCGCCAAAATGTAGAGAAGGGCGACCAGATGCTTTGGGACTCCAGGTTTCCCTAAACTACCTCAAGCTTGCTAAGTGAATTGAAAAGGTTAAGGTGTTTAGGCTAAAAAAGGAAGAGCAATTTGGATGCTATTGTCCATCTATTGAACAAAATATTTCATAGGGTCAGGAGAGCTAATTTTGAGGGCTCAATCTCTACCCAGATAGCTTATTGTCTAAGGACAACAACATGGACTACGAACTCCAACGCAGTGCGCTGGTGTCTCAAATGTGCACTAGCATCTGTACGGACAGAGGATCTTAGGAACATATTAAAACACCATAAAATCAACTAAATTCTTAATTGCTAAGGTTTTATACTACGGTAGAATGTTTGAAAAGTGCAAAACTGAACTACAACAAGAAGAATACTACGTCTAAGCTAAGCTTGAATTGACAAAGGTAAGGTGAGAAAAGAGGACCTTTCTACCTGAGAGTCGAATCTTCAAAGAGCTCCACACGAGAACACCTACACACACAAGACCAAGGAGAATGTTGGGGTTATTTTTAGAGGATTGCCTCAGTCAGTCCCCCACTTTGGTGTTTCCACCTCCACAAACAACTAGATAGCAATAGTGTATGGAATATGATGTAGAAACAGAAAGGAAATAGTGCTAAAAGGAATCACTAACAAGAAGTATTATATGTAAATACACAAAGTGATGCAAAGAGAAATGATAAAAGACAATACCACCTCCCCAATTATGAGCACTTAAGGCAAGTAGTGGGAAGAGAGATCCTGCAAGTCCTCCAACAACAACGTTGTCGCAACAAATGGAGTGTAGGAGACAAGAACCAACAACTTTCAGCCACAAGAGAGTGATGTAGAAGCTTGAGAGTGTGAGAATGGAGCCAAGAGTGTGTAGAGAATGAAGTAGAATCCATAATGAATGAAAGAACGATAAGATAGACTATTTGAATGACCAAAAGGAGGAAACCGACCTATTTCTCACCAGTCAAGGGAGGCAGATACATTACACTGCATCACCAATGGAGAAACACAACGCCTCAATGGATTCTAGAGGTAGGAATCCTATTGGGACGTCAGCACAACATGCAAACATCTAGGCAATGCGTGCACATCCCCAACAAGGATTCCTCCATTGACACCAAAATGAGTTGCCAAGTGGATGGAGAAAGGTGGAAGATGTGGATTCACATCATCATATTTTTGTTTTCCAAGGTAGGGGTAGTGTAAATGGGGAATTTTCCTGGGGGTGCAAATTTTCTCCATTATAGACCTATTTAAATGGTGTGAATTTACTAGTTCTTTTATAGGATGTGCACTAACCCCAGAGTACCGTAAGTACCTTTATGCCCTAGTTTGATCTATTTCCATCACACATTTTAGTTAGTGATGTCCCAAATTTTTTTTTAAAGGCTTCGCTTGCCCCATTTTCTTGAGGATGATAGGGTGAGATTTTGTTGTGTAATCATAAAGTTCTATAATAATTATGCGATGATTTTATTTATAAAGTGATTTCCCTTATCACTTATGATATTTAAAGGAAAACCATCTCTTGTTATTTTATTTTCATACAGGAACCTTGCATCAATATTTCTAATACAATCCCTTGTAGCTTTTTCTTCTGCCCACTTTGTTAGATATTCCACCTCTGTTATTATTTATATTTCTTTTGAATGCTTCGTGAGAGGATCAATTGGACTAATGAATTCTATTTCCCATTTTCTCAAAGGGAATTTATGCAAGTACCAGTTTCAAAGGAATTTCATCTTTTGCGGTAGGTTTTTCTACCCCCTAATAGATATCACAACTCTTTGTGTATTTCTTTGCATTCCTGTGAAATTTTGGCCACCAAAGTTCAACTAATTTTACTCTTTTTTTGTAGTATCACCATAGTTACATCCTCCAGCTATTCCCTCATGTTCTTCCTTTAATATTGATTCCCTCTCATATATGTATACAACCCTTCTCAAGATTTCAAGTATTTTCCTAAGTGATGGAGCTATCCTTCTACCAATGTGTAGGGCATGGAATTCCACATTAGTGATTGTTTATCCTATGGTGAGATATCTTTAGGGAATTCACTAGTTGACAATAGTATAGAAATATCATGTGATTCCTTTGGTATTGAATTCACTTTAAATAAATGTGTGTCAGGGAGATACTCTATCTGATCCTTTGGTTATTTTCATGTTTCTATCTTGGACAAAGAGTCAGGACCCTAGTTATTCTTCTCAGGTTTTACCATTATTTCAAATTCAAACTCCTAAAACAAGAGTAGCCATCTGCATATGTGGCCTTATATGATAGGCTTGTTCAATAAATATTTCAATGGTTCATGGTATATGAAGAAATTAAAGGAGATAGACAATAAATAATGATTAAATTTTTGTAATGCATAAATCATGGCTAGTGCTTCTTGTTTTTTCATGGTATAGTTCTCTGATTTTGATAATTTTCCACTAGCAAATACAATGGGATGATATTTGTTTCCTTTGGGATAACCCAACATTTCTCCTATTGTTATTTTGGATGCATCCACATGCACACGAAATGGTATGCTCCAATTTGGAAAATTTATGATAGGTGCTTTTGCAATTTTTGCTTTAATGTATCAAATGCATATTGATAATCTCCATTCCACTCATTGTTCTTACCAAATTTCCTTTTCAAAAATTCCTCTAGAGATGCGACAATACTAGCATATCCTCTTATAAATTTTTAGTGATAACAAGTACATCCCAAAAAGGTTTTAGCTTCTAAAGAAGTTTTAGGAGGTGGTAGTGTCATGATTAATGTGACTTTCAAAGGGTCCACCATCAATCCTTCTTTACATATTATGTCTCAATAGTGTTATGTTGATGGTTTTTTTTGCACTGCAACAACTCAGAGAGAATATAATATCCTATCTCTCTTAAAAGGTAAATCTCTATCAACAAGCCTCAAGAAATAACCCCAAGGTCTCTAATGTCAGGTCTTGACAATGCAATAAAACAACTCAGTGATAAATGTGAAAATGTTGGTAATCACAAGGGGCCTTACAAATGAACAATGCTAGAAGTATATTTATCATCAAATGTAACAATTTGGTGATGCTTTCAATCCTAATACTAACTCAAATATCAAAGAAAGATCAAAAGGATAAAGGGTTGAGAGATATCTAAACTAACTCCTAAGATCAATCATAGTAATGATGAATGATGTAGATGGACAAATCCCCAATAAAACCATTCTATGCTTGATCAAGGACAAGCCTGCAACTACATAGAAACGGTACAATCTTCTAAGGAAACTGGAGATTTTCAGACTATGAACATTCATTCACATACCCAATAGTTGGCACAATGTAAACAAGCATTCATAGTTGAACTTAGTATAAAATGAGGCCCAAACTAACTTTAAACAACCTACAATCAACAGATTGCCAAAAGTATGGATAGGAGATCGATCAAACAACATTCACATTTCACCATCATTGCAAGAGAACTGAAATCTAACATCTAACACTGAGAATCAAGAGCAAGAAACCATAAACTATTGAAGAACAACACAAATTTCACCCAAACAATGACCCAATTGCATTAACTTCTCTAGAATTTACATAACAGTTTCCAGCTCTCTCTCTCCTCTCCTACAACTAATTTATAAAATCTACTTGCCAATTTTGGCCTTCTAGCCCCCTAAAATCTAACCTTTTACAAGTGAGAAGGCACTGGCCTTTAATAGATTTTACAATTCAGATTCAATGGCCAGGATTAAATCAATCCAATGGCACAAATTGCTCATCTAGAAACATCCAATAGTTACATTTGGGTTTTGGCATCCAGTTATATCATCATCCAATAGCATAAAAGCAATTACATTCTTGAGCAATGAAAAAACAATATTCTGCCAGCTTGACATTAATGAGAATTATGATTGGATGATGAAATCAACTTCACATGTCTTCTAGAAAATTCCTCTAGCTGTAGACAGGTTGTGGCACGGATTCTTGTGCAGGCCACACATTTAATATTTGAGTTGAACACTTCCAGATTTTCCTCTTGGCACGAATCCATATGCAAGTCCCCCTTTTGATTTATTTAATCCTAAAAAATAGCTATCATCATTAGTAGCTCACATGTTAAAAAATCCCATCCATAAAATATCCAAATTAAACTTCAATAAAATTTTGGCCTTTTAAGAAAACTTTCCATTTTGGGAAACTTTCCATTTTTGGGAATTTTTTATTTTTCAATTTTTTTCCATTTCAAGAATTTTAAATTTTCAATTATTTTAAAATTTCAAGAAAAAATCCTTTTTGGAATTTTTTGTTTGGGGAAAAATTTCCATTTTTGAAAATTTTTGGGATTTTTGAGGGTCTTGGATTTTCCAAAAATGGAAATTTCAGGAATTTTGATTTGTCGTGGATTTTGGGAAAATCTGCCAGGGCTAGGATTTTCCCAAGTTTAGTTCTTCGAGAAAATTTGAGGTAGCTTGGATTCTCCTAGGTTTAATCCTCAGGGAAAATCTAAGGTACCTAGAATTCTCCTAGGTTTAATCCTTAGGGAAAATATGAGGTACCTAGAATTCTCCCAGGTTTAATCTTCAGGGAAAATCTAAGGTACCTAGAATTCTCCCAAGGAAAATCCAAGGTAGCTAGAATTCTCCTAGGTTTAATCCTTAGGGAAAATCCGAGGTACCTAGAATTTTCCCAAGTTTAAACCTTAGGGAAAATCTGAGGTACCTAGAATTCTCCCAGGGAAAATCCAAGGTAGCTAGAATTTTCCGAAATCCATGGTAGGTCAAAATTCCCCAAACTCCATAACTTTTTTCTAAAAGGAATTTTTAAAAAGTTTAAAAAACAACCTGGCCTAATTTTTCATTGTCCATCCATAGGTGCAAGAAATATTTACAAATGATATCCAAAATAACCTCAAAATTGGTTTTAGGGGAATCCTTAAGGACAAGGATTTTTTGAAATGTGAATTTTTTTAGGGAAAATTTGCCAAGGCAAGGATTTTCCGAAATCCATGACAGATCAAAATCTCCTAAACCCCATAATTTTTTTTCTAGAAGGAATTTTCAAAAAATTCAAAAAGAAACCCCACCTAATTTTTCTTCCTCTATCCATGGGTGCAAAAATGATTTACATATAACATTGAAAATTCACTTCAAAATTCCCATTTCCAAAATCCATGATAGGCAGATTTCTCCCAGACCCTCAAGATGCCTCAAAATATTGTCTTCATCAAATCAAGTCTAGACTTAATTCCCAAAATAACCTCCCAAGAAGAGCAAAACTAAAAATTTGACCAAGCCAAGATGCAGAGATGTAAAAGAAAAAAGAGGGTCCTCGCCTCTGGTGGGGCGTGTGTGCAAAAGATGCACAACAAATGGTGACTTTTGCTAGGGAAATGCTCCAAAGCATTTTGAAAACAAATTGGAATCAGGAACCCATAATCTTTGGTTTTGATCCTCACATCAGGTCAACCAATAAACTAAAGTCTCAAAATTACTAAACAAGCTAGCCCTTCCTATGCTAGAAATCCAAGTGTGTGCAAATGTATTCATTTCCCTCCCTTAGCTACTACAAGGAAACCAAGGTCAGTCGAGTCAAGCTACGTAAAGATTCTAACTCCAAAAGCAACCTAGATAGAGTCTTGTTGCTAGTTAGGCATCCATAGCCTCCACCAGGTTATCGTTGTGATTCTCCTAAACATAGTTCTTCCAGCCAGGCGTCCATAGCCTTGGTAGAGATATTCGAATCCTCCTGATAAGTTGAATTCACTTTTTTTGATTTTCAATATTTTTCTTTTATTTTCTTTTTTGATATTCTTTTCTTTTACTTCTTTCTGTTTCAACTTGTGAACAATGAAGTTCACACTCAGGGCTGAGAATCACAGTGGCGTAGAAGTAGAAATAGGATTTTTCACTTAACAAGATTTCACAAGGAACCTACAACAACCTTGGGATTCTTAAGATGTGTGTAAAAATGTAAGATCCTAGCACGTTCTGGAACCAACTTAATCCAATGACTCATCCACTTTGAATGTTTAGCACATGTGACACTAAATAAAGGACTTCCACCAACCTATCTAGAAAAATGATTAAAGACTATAAAAGAAATACTTAGAACAGTCCCAGATAATGAAATAGTTGTTGTGCATATGAAAATATTCCCAACAAAGTAGAGGGACCCCAAACTGGAGAAGCAAAGAAAAACCAAACCCAAACCTAAACCAAAGCAAACCTACACTAACCAGAAATATAAAAAATAAGCAAAGCAAAGCAACCCAACCCTAGAGCAAACTAACTCTAAAGAACCCTAACCTATAGAAAACCAGAAGTAGAAAAGCGAACAACTAAAATAAAACCTAAATTAACCAAAGCAGGACAATGAAAGCAAAAGAAAACTACCTACAACAGAGAAAACTGTATTTATTCAAATTAGAGCTATGTACAAAAATCTCAAAATGAATCATGACTGGACTGGGTAGACTGAGACCTTCACCTATTTGGATTTTTAGTGCATGTGCAAGCAACAAGGTGATAGTAACAGTCCTCAAGAATGCAAATTCATCCTTATATTCAGCAAAATAAACCCCAACATTACAACATTCAGACTCAACCTCATAAACAAGAATAATCAGCAACTGGGGTAACTCATTAAAACCATGATCAATCCAAATGCAAGTGGTCTTCCCTAACCCTCCATAATCAAATTGATAAATGTGAGAATCCACAGTAAGGAAAGAAACAACTAGGTGTGATATTTGCTTAGACTGAATGTCATATTTATCATCCTCCAATTGTGAAGAGTTGATATCCATGTTGTTAAGTGGTCTCCACTGATGGTGCGGTATCACTCTCGCACTCAAAACATGCAAAACAGAGTCAGAGTCATCAATAAGCAGTCCTAGGTGAAATGCGAATTGAAAAAAATCAAAATTAACATGGAACATTTTACCTATTTGTGTTTCTTCACGGGGGATCAACGATGAAAGTGCAGAAGCATTATCCTATACAACAAATTTCTCGACAAGATGTTCATTAGGAGGCATCATAGAATGATCTTCAAGCACACTTTCACCCACAACTGTGTGATCAAGTCCATCAATTATGACTGTAATATTACTATTTTCAGCATCATTCAAGTTTTCTTGCACATCAATATGAGCCACATTATCTATCTCATCATTAATGCATAAAGTTTATGAATTTTCAGTGCTCATAGAGGAAAAATAGAATTTGATAAATGAAAAGACTCCCTGAATTCATCTTCTATTAGCATTGGTTCAGATTCTTGATTGTGGTCATCCAGAATATTGACTCCCCCATTAAGTGCTCCCTCATGCTCTTCAATACATTCATCAACAACTTGTTGAAATCCTTCTATCAGAGGCTTATTATGTGCATCCCCTGAATGTTGTGACAACTGTACTTGTTCTTCCACCTCCTTTATGGTTGTTTGGCACTGGAAATAGGAGAATTCAGAATGCTCCTCTTCATGTATCCTACACCAGGTTGGTAGCAACAATTCTTCCAGGAAAACTCCATATCCCAGGCCTGACCAATCCTTCAAAAATCTTGCCACAAACCCATCGTATCTAGTTTGTATTGGATCTTCATCATGAACAGAGGAAATCTGACTTAATTCTTCTTCCTGTTGTGGTTCACCCTCAACTATATTTTCCATTTTAGACCCTTGGTTAGCCTCTATAGGACCAACATCCTTTGTGTTTGTAGGTTGTTCCTCACTTGAATTTTCATTGGCCACCTTTATTGCCTTGGATATTTCAAACTCTTCCTTTTGGCATGCTGCTTCATTTGTGGCTGGCTCAACACTTGTTGTACATTCTTTAGATCCAAAATTTTTTGACTTCTCCATAGACTGTTCTTTCCACTCCATATATCTCCCAACTTTAATGATAATGTCCACACACAAACGACAAGTCAATTTTGAATGGGACGTATTATGAATTTTGCACCATTTAGAGGAGATGAAATCTTGCAAACACCTACCACTGTTGAGTTGATCTTTAACTATCTTTGTGAATGCCTCAATTGTAAATTCAATAAACTCTAAATCTATGGAGGCTAGTGGTTCAGGCAAGTTCCACATGAAAATATCCCTTTGTAAAACCATCTCGATTTTACCCAAAAAGGTTAAGTATTCAAACTCATTATGCTTAGTGGTATTATGGATTCTGCACTGGTCTGATAATGCATAATGATGCAAACCCTTACCATTCCAAAGATCCAATCTCTTATTCAAAGACTCACAAAGTTGAGGAAAATCAATCTAAAGATTGTTCCCATCATGAAAAGCATAAGATTGCTTTTCCATCTTGACTCAAAACTTGTACTTTCAGATTTAGAGATCTATCATATCTCATATTTTCAACATAAAGACTCATTCAACTTCTAGCTATGTCACCTTCGTTAAGCCCTCCTTCTAGCGCCAATATGTTGGTGGTGTTTTTTCACAACTCAGATAGAATATAATATCTTATCTCTCTTGAAAGGTAAATCTCTATTAGCAAGCCTTAAGAGATAACCCCAAGGTCTCTAATGTCAGGTCTTGACAATGCAATAAAGCAACTCAGTGATAAATGTGAAAATGTTGGTAATCACAAGGGGCCTTACAAATGAACAAAGTTGGAAGTATATTCATCATCAAATGTAGCAATTTGGTGATGCTTTCAATCCTAATACTAACCCAAATATCAAAGAAAGATCAAAAGGATAAAGGGTTGAGAGATATTTAAACTAACTCCTAAGATCAATCATAGTAATGATGAATGTTGCAGATGGACATATCCCCAATAAAACCAATCTTTGCTTGATCAAGGACAAGCCTGCAACTACACAAAAATGGTGCAATCTTCTAGGGAAATTGGAGATTTTCAGACTATGAACATTCATTCACATACCCAATAACTAGCACAATGTAAACAAGCATTCACAGTTGAACTTAGCATAAAATGAGGCCTAGACTAAATTTACGCAACAACCTACAATCATCAGATTGCCAAAACTATGGACCAAAGATCGATCAAACATCATTCACATTTCACCATCATTGCAAAAGAACTAAAATCTAACATCTAACACTGAGAATCAAGAGCAAGAAACCATAAGTTGTTGAAGATCAACACAAAGTTCACCCAAACAATGACCAATTGCATTAACTTCTCCAGAATTTACATAACAGTTTCTAGCTCTCTCTCCTCTCCTACAGCTAATTTATGAAATCTACTTGCCAATTTTGGCCTTCTAACCCGCTAAAATCTAACCTTTTACAAGTGAGAAGGCACTAGCCTTTTATAAATTTTACAATTCATATTCAATGGTAGGGATTAAATCAATCCAATGGCACAAATTGCTCATCTAGAAACATCCAACAGTTACATTAGGGTTTTGGCATCTAGTTATATCATCATCCAATAGCATAAAAATAATTACATTCTTGAGCAATGAGAAAACAATATTCCCCCAGCTTGACATTAATGAGAATTTTGATTGGATGATGAAATCAACTTTACATGTCTTCTAGAAAATTCCTCCAGCTGTAGATAGGTTGTGGCACAAATTCTTGTGCAGGCCCCATATTTAATATTTGAGTTGAATACTTCCAGATTTTCCTCTTGGCATGAATCCATATGCAAGTGCCCCTTTTGATTTATTTAATCCTGAAAAATAGATATCATCATTAGTAGCTCACATGTTAAAAAATCCCATCCATAAAAAATACAAATTAAACTTGAATAAAATTTTGGCCTTTTAAGAAAACTTACCATTTTTGGAAACTTTCCGTTTTTGAAAAT
>VDFB02098654.1:0-20765 GCA_007258455.2 Sequoia sempervirens
CAATGGAGAATCTTGACAACCATCATATCAAAGACAATCCAATCAACGAAGATTTACACCATTGGGACAAACATTGGAATCATCAATGAGAGAGCTTGTTGCAAATAGACTTATTACCCTACCAGAAGTGAGAAATTGGGAGCCAAAAGTAAAACCATCTTGGTGGAATGATGTTGACTATTGTAACTTTCATAAAAATAAAGGACATAAAATGAATGATTGTATGCAATTAAAGCATCTGATACAAGATTTGATTGATAGCAAGAAGGTATCTGTCGAAGGACCTCAAACAAAGAACGATCACAGTGTGTTTACAAATCTTTTACCCAATTATGAAAAGGGAGAGTCTTCTTCAAACAATAAAGGAAAAAGTGTAAACTACATTTATGACAACACCATTCATTGCATTTCTAAGGTTGAGAAAAATAATGTCATTGATAATCAAACATATAACATTACCATCAATGACATCGTATCCATGAATGTGATCCCAAACATAAACACATCTGACAACCAAATGAATGTCATAAAAATCAAGGAAAGACAAGACTATCAGCCAGTCAATGTAATGACAAGGGGGCAATCAAAAGTGATACTAAAAGGAGCTACACCTAAAACCACTACTCCCCCTTCAAATCAATATAACATAGTCGATCAACTACCAAAGATACCAACATAGATATCCATACTGGAACTCCTTAAAATTTCACCATCACATAAGGAGGTTTTAGAACAGGCTCTTGTGGCCACAACAACACCCAATAATCTGGATGTCTATCAATTTCAAGATATGGTAGGACATTTGACCATGCCTCATTGCCTGTCATTCTCCGAACAAGATGATGTGTCACTTAATCATCCACATAATGCGACCCTTCATATAGAAGCTTTAATCCATAAACACCATGTAAAATGTGTCTTAATAGATGGTGGAGCTAGATTAAACATTTGTACTTTAAAACTGATTTGTGCAGTAGGTTATTTTGACAATACTATTGATGCAAGAAGAAAGATCACAATAAAAGCCTATTATGAAGAAGAGAGATCTTCCAAGGGGTTGATTGTGTTACCAATTCAAGTGGGACCAATTGTCAAGAATATAGTTTGTCAAGTGTTAGACAAGGAGCTAACATATAATATACTCTTGGGACATCCATGAATTCACGAAATGCATGTGGTACCTTCAATCTATCATCAGTGTTTAAAATTTCTAGTCAATGGGAAAGAAGTCACTATTTCAGCTGACTACAATAATCCCCAGACTTGTAACATGCTTAAAGCAACTCAAGACACTTTGGTGCTCCATAAAAAAGAAGAAAACACTTCTAGTTCATCTAGTGGTGAAAAGAAACTAAATTTTATATCCAAATGGGTTGAGAAAAAGGACCAGTCAAAGGAAAAAACTGTTGCTGACCCCACTTTATCAAGCAATGAAGGTCTACTGAATACTATATCACATCAGTTCAAAAAAAAGATCCAGTTAAAAGATAAGGGCTTGGGAGAATATTCCATTGAGGAATCTTTGTCTTTCACAATTGCTGCCATCTCCAAAATCATATGGAAAAACCTCAACAAAAACACAACAATCATCACAACCTACCACAGTTCTGGATGAAAGGTTTGTAAAAGAAGGTACTCTAGAAGATGAATCAAAAGACAAGGCCATTCTTAATTGGCTCTATAAAGATGAAGAAGCATCAACATCAGCAAATATTAGCATAAAGACAGATTAGTTTGGAAAAGGAAAAACTATCTTAGAAAAAATGGGGTATGAAGGACAAGGACCTATTGGTAAAAGAAAATAAGAAATTTTGGAACCCATCCAACCTCTCACACTTCAGCCAAAAGACAAAACAGGACTAGGTTATACATGGGAAACAAAAGAAGAAAACACTCATAGAGTTGTAGAAATAATCCTTCAAATACGAGATAGTTTTGAGATAGATTCTAATTAATATGAGTGGGATTATTTATCAGAAACATCATGTAGGGACATACAAATTGATGTCATAAAAGAGTATGCACCCATACGCGAGGAGGGACAAAGCTCAGGGACTAGACCCCTTGTATTTGGATCACAAAATATCGATGACTCAAGTGAGGATGGATAGATATCAAGTGAGATAGATGAATAGGAAGAGAGTACTATCATAGACCTTGACATTACTACTAAAATTTTTGACAACATTGCTATCAGAACCTTTACTACCATTTACCTTAACCAATCTGATGACATCTTACCATTAATGCATCCTGAACTTATCGACTGGGAACCAATTGAACCTATCAGTATTCCTATCTTTGAGAACAATGATGCTATCATAAATTTCCTTTGTTGTGATGAACCTGACATAAGTGCTAATCATAAATATCATAACGACACTCCAGGTCAGGAGGGTGTTAAATCTTTCAGTTGCAAAATTGAAAATGGGAGCAATAAATCTAATGGTGAAAACCATTCAATGGCAGCATTAGATCTTAAAAAAGTAAAAATAAAGAACGTATCTGATAGTGATAACTTCTCTGAGGCACTGAAGGATGGAATATTTGACACCCTTCCAGAAAATTTTGATGAAAGATCATTAGTGATGGTGGAACCTACACAGTCAATCAAATATTGGCACAACAGAAAAGACAAAAATTCTACATCTGGCAGCATCTATGACAGAACTAGAGAAGCCTGAATTCACCAAATTCTTTGAAGAGAGACATATAAAATTTGCTTGGTCTTACTATGATATGCCAGGGATAGATCCAAAGCTTCTGGTGCATCATATATCTCTACCATTCGCAATCAAACCAGTAAAGAAAAAGCTAAGAAAAATGCATCCCCACATTGCATTGATGGTAAAAGTTGAGTTGAAAAAATTGTTAGATGCATGATTCATTAGGTCCACAACTATGATGAGTGGATTTCAAATATTGTACCTATATCTAAACCAAATAATAGCATCAAAATATGCACATATTTCAGAGATCTCAATAAGGCATGTCCAAAGGATTATTTTCCTTTACCAAACATTGACATTATTGTGGATTTAACAACAGGACATGCCATGTTGTCACTTATGGATGGCTTCTCAGGGTATAACCAAATCGAGATAGCACTCGAAGATCAGGAGAAGACAACATTCACCTATCCATGGGGCACATTCTGTTGGAATGTCATGCCCTTTGGGTTGAAAAATGCAGGTGCAACATATCAGCGTGCAATGACCACTATTTTCCATGACATGATGCATACTTTTATGGAAGATTACATTGATGATATATTAGAAAAATCATACATCAGGGAAGGACATATGGAGATTCTGGGAAAAATATTTACAAGATTAGAGAAATTCAATGTCAGATTGAATCCAAAGAAGTGTGTGTTTGGGGTAAAATCGACAAAGCTCCTCAGATACATAGTTTCAGAAAAAAGGTATTGAAGTGGATCTGGCTAAGGTCAAAGCAATAATGGAAATTCTGCCACCAAAGTCAAATTAAGATCTCTACAAGGTAGGCTACAATCAATCAAGAGGTTTATCTCTCAGTTAGCAGATAAAAGTCATCCCTTTAATCATTTGCTACATAAGAATCTCTTTCAAATGGTATGAAGGATGTGAAACTACTTTCAATCAAATAAAGCAATATTTGATGTCACCTCCCATATTAATGCCACCTACGGAAGAGAAACCATTGTTATTATACATTACAACAACATACATTTCTTTAGGAGCTTTATTAGCCCAAGAAGATCCCGAAGGAAGGGAACAAGCTATATACTATATCAACAGGACTTTGAATTGTTATGAAATAAATTACACCTTCATCGAGAAAGCATGTTTGGCAGTGGTATTTGCTACCCAATAGTTGAGGAATTACATGTTGACCCACACGGTTAAGCTCATTGCAAAGATTGATCCATTAAAGTACTTACTCAACAAGGCTACTCTAATAGGGAGACTAGCCAAATGGGTCATGATCTTGAGTGAATTTGATATCCATTATATGGATAGGAGATCCATCAAAGGTCAAGTATTTCCAATCAATTAGTTGAAGCTCCATTATTTGACGATCGCCCAATGAACATTCAGTTTCTTGATGTGGACATTCTTACTGTGACAACACAACCATGAAGGCTTTATTTTGATGGGTCATACACACAACGTGGGTCTAGTGCGGGCATTCTATTTGTCACATCTCAAGGACATAAAATCCCAAGGTCCTATAGACTCATGTTTTCTTGCACAAATAACGTAATTGAGTATGAGGCTTTGATTATTGGTATCAAAGTGGCAGTTGAATGGAATATAACAGAACTACAAGTATATGGTGATTCACAACTAGTCATTTATCAGGTAAATGACGAATATCAGACAAAGGATGAAAATATGATGCCATATAAGAAGATGATAGATGATCTCAAAAAGTACTTTGTGGAAATCAAGTTTGAACAGATTCCAAGGGCAAAAAACAAAGCTACAGATGCTATGGTGACAATTTTTTTTCTTTTACAGTTGCTAGAAAAGTGAGGTCGTTATGAGTTTATGGTAGAACAAGTGTCTAAACTAGCTTATGATGATCTTGATTGTCAAACCATATGCCAATTAGTTGACATTGAATCCTCCATTTATGGAAAGACTTATGCTTACCTAAAAGATAATATCCTTCCTCCTGATCTTTCTAGAAACCAAAAATGCAACTTCATCTACCAAATCGGATGACATACATTAATTGCTGATATACTTTACCGTCAAGGTCTAGATGGTACTCTTCTTCAGTGTCTAGAACATAACGAGTCTAAGACAACTTTATGTGAGGTTCATGAAGGTATTTTTGGAACTCATTCAAGGAGACCAACCCTAGCGAAGAAACTCCTCCGTTTGGGGTATTACTGGCCGAATATGGAGGAGTATTATCAGTTTGTTAAGAAATGCCAGAAATGTCAGATCCATGGTAACTTAATTCATGCACCAACGCAAGAATTGCATCCATTTACATCAACATGGCCCTTTTGTCAGTGGGGATTGAACCTGGTAGGAAATATAAATCCGTCTTCATCCAATGGTCACAAATTTATAATCACAACATAGTACTTTACAAAATGGATAAAAGCGGTTCCTTTAACAATAATCATTGGAAAGTAGATCTTGTCTTTCATACTGAACTACCTCATTTGTAGATATGGAATTCCCCAATCCATTGTAACAGACAATGGTAGACCTTTTAAGAACCAGAATGTCTAGGAATTGTGTGAAAAATTTCATATCCAACATCATTTCTCAACACCGTACTACCCTAAAGGAAATGGCCAAGTAGAGACCTCAAACAAAAAAATTCTAAAAATTCTAAAGAAAACGGTTAATGATGTTGGACGTGATTGGCATGTTCAACTAAATCCTACATTATGGGCATATCGAACTAGCATCAAAACACCCATGGGAGCTACACCATATGTATTGGTATATGGATCAGAAGCTATACTACCCATTGAGGTTGAGATTCCATCACTCCATGTATCACTAAAAGGTATCATTCCAGATGAGGATTATAGGGTCTCTAGACTGCAAGAGTTGGAACTATTGGATGAACGTCGTCAACAAGCTATGAACCATTTGAAAAAATATCAATAGAGGATGTCCAAAAGCTACAATCAAAGGGTAAAGCCTAGAGTCTTTTAGGTTGGGGACTTGGTCCTAAAAGAAAACCATAGAAATCAACAAGACAGAAAAGAAAGGGAAGTTTGAATCTAACTTGCTAGGTCCCTTTGTCATCATATCAGTTTATGGATCTGGGGCCTATCAACTATCTACACCTAAAGGGGATCTATTCGATGAACCAATCAACAATATCCATCTTAGAAAGTTATACACTTGAATCACCTTGTGCACGGTTCAATGGTTACCTTGATGAAAATCTAACAAACAGGCATCTCGGTGACAGGAAAAATACAAAAAAAAAAAAATAGAAGAGAAAAAATACAAAAAAAATCATAAAGACTGAAAAAGTGTAATAAAAACATGTAGTAAAACCTGGAAACAAGCACTACTTGTGATTTGAACTAGCTTTTCTATCTATTAGAGGCATGTCATGGTCGTTCACTTTCACTATCATTTTCTATCCATTATCGTATCATTGCAATGTGGTCATGTCCCACCCTAGCTTGGGGGAAAAATTTGGACCTCACTAGGGGCAATAAACTTGAGCTTAATCAAATAGACAAACAACAGTATGACACCGCAGTAAAAACAATGATCAAAATGCAACCCAACATTGAACATCAATCACCATCGGAAACACATCAAACATCCATATCATATCAAAAATTCAAAAAATAGGTCAAAAATCAGTCGAAAAAGTAAAAAATAGAGTCATCTAGTCGAACTACGTGGTCTCTACGTGTATAACGTAGGCAAGGATAATCTTTGATTAGCCCCCGAGGCCCCTAGGATAGGTCTTTAGGTTAAGTTTTTGGTCAAAATCTCAGAAAATCACAAAAAAATCAGAAAATTGAAATCAAAATCAAATCAAAATGGATGATCTAATCTGAATAATGGTTGAAATACTTTAAGAAAAGTTTGGATGGTTGTACTTTGATATTTTTTATCAATTGTTTGGAGCAACTTGATGATGTATTGAACTAGAGGAGCTAGGAAGGAGAATGGTATTTTCTTTGTCTGTTGTTTGTGAGTTAATCATTATTATTATGTGAATTGTCGCGAGACATGCTCTACAAATTATCACTAATGACATTCAAAATTCACATAGGAAAGTGATTGATTCTTGTCTGTTTACACAAGAAATGCTTAGGTCATCTTGGTTTAATTATACCTAGATGCTTGTGCTCACTTGCAATATATATAATCATGGAAGTAGTACTCAGGTCATCATGGTCTAAATTATACCATCAATGCTTGTACTCACTTTCAACATTTTAAAGCTCTATGATGATACAAAGCACAATAAATGGACTGCTAAGATGCCAATGTTTACATGTATATTTGCATAGTAAAATAGATTGCATTCATGATAATTTTACATCTGCAGAGTGTTTGTTACAAAAGATGGTAAAGGATTCAAAAGCGATGATATCTTTTCTCATAATAAATTGAGTATACTTGACATTAACAAAAACATCATCATTATCATATAGTTGCATAATCATTTTTTAGAAGGCATTTAATTTATCATTTCATCATTCATATATTTGAATCAAATAAATTGCATTGATAATTTCATATTTTTCATCACACATCATAAAAATGCATGAGAAAACTATCAAAAACATCCTCAATATCATGTGATTACATTTCCATATCGTATGTCCATTCATTATATCATACAATCAACGTACCATTATATTCATTACATCATGTATTTGCATTTAAAACATATCACAAGAATAAAAGTGCACATATCTCATTTACATCACATGCCATATAGCATTAAAACATCATATCCATCATCATACATATAGGCACATTATCATATAATTTAGAAATACACATCATAGAACTATTTCATCCATATAAATAACTGCATACATTAGACATACATACATCATGATTATAAATTGCATCCATACATCATCATTATACACATCATAGATAGAACATCATGAATCATAGCATATCATCATGATTGTAAATTGTATCCATAACATCATAATATAAGGATCATCACATGGCATATAGAAAATAGAAAATAAATGCATCGATCATAGAATCATATAGAACACATAATAGATAGATAAAATCCACTGCATATCATATAGATCTCAATATCATAATGTCAAGTATACAATGATGTTTAAAATAAAAAGAGATATACAATCAAAAATGGCTGTAATCGAAGTGTACATCACATCTCAAAATATAACAGAGGGTACAATCATGAAACTATGTGTTGCTGGCTCTAGATGGTGTAGGCATCTCGAGACCAGTCCCTCCACCACTAGATGTACCAGGATCTCTCAGGTCTCTCGGGAGGGGCTGTGTCACACCTTTACTCATGGTCCTTGACTGGGACCTGCCAGATCGAGACTGTGCATAACTCACTCTTTGCTTTGAAGGAACAACATCATAGAATTTACCTCTATGGTACTCTACCTCCCAACCAACACGAACAACCCCTCGCATATAGTATGCTACAATGGTACCATTCACCAATCTCTGCAATCTCTTAGCTGTAACCTGAGCTTGCTCTGCAGTCCATCTAGCGACATCCCTCTCGGCTGTCAATGATGTAATCTATGTCTGAGCTGCAACCAACTGATCCTGTACCTAAGCTAGAGCTTGCACATGTGACTGGGCCTATGCCTATGTCTGCATCAATAGACCCTGAGCATGAACCAACTGACCCTGTAAGGTTTGTACCTACACCTGTAGGCTCGCAATCTAGGTCTATTGCTACTAGGATGGTACACAGATCCGCACACGCTGCTTTGTAGGATCTACCACTACTTGCCTCTTACGAGGCACCGTATACTCCTGTACATCTATGGTTGGACCTAATCCACCTGTACCCAAACCACCTAAACCATCTCCACTATCATACCCCTCCTCCTCTTCATTGCTCTCATCCCCACTACCCTCCTCATCACCACTTCCCTCGACATCCTCCACCTCCTCCTCACCAATCTCCTCTCTCATCTGTTAGCGACCGTGTGCAATGACAACCTGCTCCTTGATAGGTAGTGGTGCTAGCTCATCGGGAATGGTAATATGTGGAAATGGATGAAGAAACAAATACTTTGCATAATTGGTTGAAATAGGTGGCTCAACAATATCAGGTTGGATCTCCCAAACTAGAGGCGGTAGAGCCTGGAACTCCTTAACAATGACATCATATGAAAGGCTGGGGCTCTAGTCTATAGAATCTACTTGTAGACGAGCATAATGAGAAACACCCTGGGGCATGCCCTGAACAATACCATACTATCTAAGCACTCATCTGAGCAAAAATCTCTCCAACACCCAACATGTCCGCCCAATCAGAATCATCATCTGACATAGATAAGGTAACTGAATGTTGTGGTCATCCTAGTGCTCACAATCTAAGTAGGGCCGGCATGTCATGACCTCTATATCATCCAATACTCTCCTTAGAATATTCTAGACATCCTCAGGGGTAATTGTCATCTCGCCAGTAGGTAGGTGGAAAGTATTATGCTTGCTATGCCACCTCTCTGCTAGGGCTATCAAGAGACCCCAATTAATCCTAATTTGGGGCATATCTAATAAAGAGGAAAAACCACAATGTGTAATAACTGCCGTCTCAAGCTGTGCTAGCTGTGGTATCAAATTGAATGTCTAGGGAAACCACTCTTGAATCTGAAGGTTCGTCAAAGCCTCCTATCATCATGAAATATTCAAAGCCAATACTTTTTGTCAAATCATCAAACATGAATTATCCTATCAAATCTAATAAGCTCTTGGTGAGAATTTTGATTAAATCTCATGAGAAAACATGATCAAACCTCACCTATCATGAGGTTTATCAAAAAAACTATAATTATTCCTCACCTATCATGAGGATAATTATGATCAATCAAAATATCAGATCTCGCCTATCATGAGGTTGAACATCATCTACTTGATTAATATCATCAATCATATCAAACCAACGGTTGACACGATCCAAATCGACAAAATCAAGGATAAATTTGACAAAATACATCATTTTAACTTGGATGCGCTAAAATAGTGTTTTTATGCACCACAATATCAAAAGCACCATTAAAAAACTTAGAAGTGATAAAACAAGCACTCAAAATCACTAATTCATCAGATGTGCCATTTCAGGAGGCAAAAGCTCCATTTTAGGTTGTCAAAGCCCAAAACAGGTCAAAGTGCTAAAACATCTATCCTAAGCGCTGAACTGGACAAAGCGCTACAACATGAATTGAAAGTGCTAAAATACCTATCCTAAGCGCTATAACTTTTAAAGCGCTAAACTAACCTATCAAAGCGCTACAAAATTTAACCTAAGCGCTACTTTATTAAAAGTGCTAAAATAGACAACGAAAGCGCTACATCGGGCCTTAAAAGTGCTAAAATAAATAAAAAATAAAAAATCTAAAAAATGATGCGAAAAACGAGAAAAAAGGTAAAACAAGGAGGTTAACGGGTACATACCAAAGGTCCGTAGGTGGCCGTGTGGTTGTGATGACACACGCGCTAGAGTTGGTGAGTATGATAAGGGATTGACATCTTGCTCCAAATTGCTCTCACACCAAATCTTCAAACTCCAAATGCACAAATGAATTCAAATTTCCTTCTTTTTAACTTTTTATAGGTTAATAAAGAGGATTTTTATGTGATTTATTTAAATTTTTACTGAAGGATTAATTCAAAACTCATCACACGGGAAATTTCTACATTCTTTGTCGGGAGATAAATTATTTCATTATCAAATCCTTATCAAATCATCAAAAATATCATAAAATCACAAAAAAATTGAAAAATTCCAAAAAAACCAAATAAATAAAAAATTCATCAATTTATCTCAGGGGGCATATATCCATCATCACGGTAAAATCAACATTGGGCATACTAAATTTTTTGTTGGTACTAGCTGACAACAAAATTTTTCTTTGAAGCAATCTTACATCACTTCAAGAGAGGCAAAATATACACCTAAGAATGAGTGCGGATAATCTAATTAATTAAATATGATTTATTTAATTAATTAACCTTAAATTCCTCTACTATTGAATAAATAGAAATATTTATTTATATAGTTCACATTTTAATTCTTCTAATTCTTCTATTATTTCATCTTAATTAAATAAACAAGTTCATATACTTTGTTTCATTTAATTATTCATTTTCTTCCATATTTAATTTAATAAATAAACTTTTATAGTTTGTTTTATTAAATTTAATATCTTATTTCTTCCTAAATTTGAATAAATCTAAATATTCAAATATATTCATATTTCTACAACTCATCATATTTTACCTACCAAATTAGATATAAAACATCTAATTTAATTCAACTGGAATTCACGGGAAAGCTATGGAGACATTGGAAATCAATTTGTTAATCTCCTTCCTCTGATTCTTCCTATCCCTTGGCAAGATGTTTTTATTGGGAGGAACCATTCCCATATTCTTCTCAGGCTTCTTCATCCTTCACCATTGAATCCTCCAGATCAAATCCTAACCTTTGCCTTGCTGCCACATCACAGGATGTTGCCGTGAATCTATATATACAACCTTCTGAAACAAGAAAAGGATCCCAATTTTGTGCAATCTTACTCTATATAATAGCAATCAAGTATTCAAGCATTTAGCAATTATCATTTAGCAATAGCTATCAGTAGAATCATAATCATGGCATTCCGTTTAGATTCATCATAGTTTATAGTATCTTCATTTATCTATTTTATGTCATTTGCATTAGAAGCATTTCATCATTGCACTTAGAAATAGAATCATAAAAATTTAGCATCATAATCACAATCATCCCATTCTCTAGATTGGCATTTTAATAGTCACAGTGCTAACCAAATCTAAGAGCCCTCTGTGATTTAATAAATCTTTGGAGATAGGGAACAATGAGACGCTTTTAAGAGTTTTCTTGTATTTTAATTAGTTTAATTGATTGATTCTCTTGATATAATATTTCATTAAGAAGTGTTTTTAGTTTACTTATTACACACTTACATCCATAAACAAAAGATCAAGAGAGTCCTAATAGATGGAGGTGTAGGCTGAAACATATGTACCTTAAAATGGTAAAGTAGTTGGGATATTTTGATGATGTGATCAATAGGAACAAAAGTATCACCATAAGGGCTTATGATGATATGGAGAGAAACTCTAAGGGCACAATAAGACTAACAAATCAAGTAGGGCCATCAATAGAAAAAATGACTTGTTAGGTACTAGATCTTGAATTACCCTATAACCTTCTCTTGGGGCGTTTGTGGATCCATGCAATGCAAGTAGTCCCTTCAACCTTTCATCAATGCTTAAAATTTCCTTAAAATAATCAGGAAGTTATAGTATACACTGATCCCGAACCCTTCCATTACTGCACAAACTTGGAGGAGAAGTACAAAATGCTCCTTCAAATACCTAGTAATGACATATCATTCCACTCATTTTCCTATGATGATCTAGCATCACTTCCTTCGTCCTCCACTCATATACATCAACCGATCCTCCAAAAATGACCTCAATATCCAGGTGCTTTTCAAGGGCTATGGAGAATACCATTTCAAACAATCCTTCTACATTAGAGAGCTTCTCCCATCACCAAAATCCTGCAGGCAACCAAATGAAATAAAAAATATTCAAGTTGTCACCTATGAAGTAAAACTTACTATCTTCACCAAGTGGGGAGACATGAAGTATGAAATGGTATTCGAAGAGGACCTCTCATCATGGCTCTATAAAGAATAACAAGTGGAACAAAAATAGCTACATCCCCTTCTTGTGGATCTTAACAATAAAAGGTTATTAGATAGAAATAAATATGGGATACACTAGAAAAGGTGGCCTTGGTCTACACAAAAAAGGTATGAGAGAACCCATCACACTAGAACAACATAAGAAGAACATGGTACTAGGTTATGTTTCGATAGATGTGGTTACCCTAAACATTGAAACTACCTCTTATCAAGAAATAGCTCCTTCTACTGACATTGAGACATCAGATAACTACCATACTGAAATAGATTCCAACAAATGAGAATGGGAATCTTACTCCTATAATGATTATGACCTATATACCCTTTGGGAATCTGATAACTCTACTATCCTTACCCTTACCACATCCTCCATAAGCTTTGTTGATAGCAATGATAACCTACCCTTACTTTACCCACAGTTGATCAATTGGGATCAACAACATCACACACCTATTGTGGACTTATTCTAGAACAACAAAGCTATTGCTGATTTTATTGGAATTCAACATGGTATACCACAAAGAGATCATGAGGCTGGTTTTTTCATAGAACTAGAACAAGGAGCATACTTTGGAGGGGAGATTGTGTCCTTTAGTTGCAAAATTGAAACGAAAAATCTAAAAATCAATATGAGATCCCTAGGGAAAACCACACTATGACTCGTTCGGATCAAGAAAAAGGAAAAAAAAAAGGATGTATCTAAGGGTGAAAACCTCTCTAAGGCACCTAAAGATAGAGGATTCAATATCCCCATCATGAACTATCAAGAAAAACCAACAAATTTGGTTGAAGGTTCAAAACCTATCAATGTGGGAAACATAGAGGCACCTAAAGCAACACATTATGTAGCTTCCTTAAATCCGGAGGAAATGGTCAACTTCTCAACATTCATCAATGAATGTAAAATCAATTTCATTTGGACATATGTAGATATGCCTGGGTTGGATCTAGCTTTAGTGGTACATCATATAATAGTATTCCTAATATCAAAACCAGTTGAACAAAAGCTTCGCAAGAGGCATCCGCAGATATCACTGTTAGTCAAGGTGGAGCTTCAAAAACTGCTAGATGTGGGATTCATCAGACCTATAGACTACCCCAAATGGGTATCCAACCTCGTATTTGTATCGAAACCCACTGGGGGCATACAAATCTGTACAAACTTCAAAGATATTAACAAGGCATTCCTTAAGGATGACTTCCCCCTTCCCAATGACATAATAGTGGATCTAGAAATACTAATCATGAAATGCTTTCACTAATGGATGAATTTTCTAGGTACAACCAGATAAAGATAGCCCCTGAAGATCAACACATAATAGCTTTTACCTATTCTTGGGAAATGTTTTACTAGAACATCATGCCATTTGGTTTGAAGAACACAAGAGCCACAAATCAAAGAGCAATGATTGCCATATTCCATGACATGTTGCACATCACCATGGAGGACTATGTAGACAAATTTTTGGCTAAATCAGTCACAAGCCATGAACACTTGGCTAACTTGGCTAGGATATTTGATAGACTAGAAGAATATAAATTGTGTCTAAATCTAAAGAAATATGTGTTTTTCATAACATCTAAGATAATATTGGGATACATTGTATTTAGAAGAGGTATCAAGGTAGATCCTGCTAAGGTCAAGGATGTTAGAATCCAAGATCACCTGCATGCAAGATGGATACCTGTCACATGCAAAAGATATGAAGAACCGAAAAAGTTGTTCTCTGTAAAACCTCTCAGTAAAAATGCATTAAGAGAATCAATTATTACAATGTGATCAATCCTTATGAAGGAGATCAAGAAACCCTAAAAGGGAAACCTAAATGAAACCCTAGTGTGCACACTTAATAATTAATAATTAATTAATTAAATGTGCCTAAGTTTAACTTAAGTAATAAAGAGGAATAAGTGACTTAATTAATTAATCAATGTGATGTAATTAATTAAGCATAATAACTTATTACTCTAACACCCCCCCTTAAGATGAACTTAGGAAGAAGATAAAACACTAGAATAAGATGCATGAAAGCAAAGATGGGTCCCGGCAACTAGGCCTGATCAGGTACCCATTTACAAATGCAATAATGAGTAAGAAGGAAAAACCGATTGGGGACAAAACTACTTACAATGAGAGATGACATCTTTACTTGAAGAAGCCTTTGGAAGAACTCACATGAGAGTAGCTTACTTTGGAACTTGACTGAAGCGAGCAAAGCAAATATTCTTCTGTATACTACTGAAACCGGATGAGAGTCACTGATTGACTCAAGGAATCATGATAAATCAACAGAAGACCCGATGCCACGGAACACTCGAAAACTCCAAATTGGAACAACTCTGGAATCTATGATGCAGCAAGTAATTATTAAATGATGTATTACTGAAAACGAAGTGCAAAGATGCAAGATGCACTCTCCCAACTGCCAAAATATCCAAGTAATCGCCAAACAACCCATCGGGCCAAATCTGGTCTAACTAATAAACCTGGGACAGATACAAAAAAAGTGCATGGACAGCAACCTAGAGCTCCTCAATACCTTTCCGACGCTTCAAACGAGGCGAAAAATGGAGATCGTGGCAAAAAGTTATGAGCTCGGAAGCATAAAAAGTACATCTGACTTCAAACAGCAATAAATTCATGAAAACAGTAAAATACTGAAAAATAAACAGCACTACTGGAAAGAGCTCGGAATCAGCTTTCCGGCGATATCTCGTTTGCCTGATTTTGATACCGTATGCCCAAGTTATGGCCAAAAGAAAAAAACTGCTCTTTTAAGGCAAACTAGGGTTAGGAGGGCAAAGAGGGGCCGGCCGTACGATGACGTCATGCTGACGTCATCAATTCACGAGCTTAAATTTGGCGGCCATCACAGCCGTCGGTATCATGATCCCACCAAAAGAAAAATTTTATTTTGGTCACGTAGGCGACCGGTGGCCAGTGCCGAAGTCGCGGTTCTCCACATCGCGACCTAACGGGCCCGGTGGCGAAGCCGGATCCTGGCGTCTGTTTCCCTTATGACCATGCGGCAGCATGAATAAGCCCTCGAAGTGGCGGAGAACGTGGCCGGATGTTGATTAGAGGTAAGATTACGATTGGCGGCGTTTGGGTAGCCGCCCGTGGCGTAGGGCGGAACCCCTTATCTTGTGGCGCGGGCCTGAGAACAAGAAACGCTTTGGGCTTTTAGTTTTTCGAGCCTCGATACGTATTGTCTTTGCGCAGGGGAGGCGTCACGGCCAGACAATTTTTTTTGCCTCGGATCAACTGCTCCAAAATCGGCGATTTGACAGGTGTTTCTAGGGTTTTGGGACGCTGCTAACGCGATGGCGACGTCCGTTTGAGCCCATTGTGTCCCAAAAAAATGGCTACCCCCAGATCTTACAGAAAAAATGCCTGTGGAAACCCTTGCACCCGAAACTACGAAGAGGCCATATCTTGAGGATCCGCAGGAACAAGCGGTTGCGGTGGAGCTTTGATGCCATGTTAGAATCCAAGATCCACTGCATGCAAAGATGGATACTGTCACATACACCAAAGATAAAGGAACCCGAAAAAAGTTGTTCACCATAAAACCTCATTAAAAATGCATTAAGAGAATCAATTATTACAATGCTTAGTCAGCGTCCGCATGAAGGAGATCAAGAAACCCTAAAAATGGAAACCCTAAATGAAACTACAATTATTGCCTTAATAATTTAATAATTAATTAATAAATGTGCCTAAGTTTAACAAGTAATAAAGAGGAATAAAGTGACTTAATTAATTAATCAATGTGATGTAATTAATTAAGCATAATAACTTATTACTCTAACAAAGGAGATTTCTTGGAAATTCCTCCCCTAAGAATATTGAAACAAATACGAAGTCTATAAGGAAAGATTTAGTCTATCAAAAGGTTTATTGCATAATTAGTAGATAAATGTCATCCATTCACACACTTACTCCACAAATATGTAATATTCAAATGGGATGGAAGATGTGATCAAGCTTTCCGACAGGTAAAGGACTATTTGCTCACTCCCCCGATATTGATGCCTCCAATTTAGGATAAAGCAATGATTTATATATATCCAAAATAATAGTAGCTTTGGGAGCTCTATTGGAAAAACTTGATGAAAAGAATAAAGAATGAGTAGTTTACTACATTAGTCATACCCTAGTTAGCTAAGAGTTGAATTATACCCCCATTGAATGAGCATGTATATCAGTTGTCTTCGCAAAAAAAAAGCTTAGGCATTACATGTTAAATAGGCAAATCAAGTTGATATCCAAGATAGACCCTTTGAAATATCTCTTGGAAAAAACAACTCTTATAGGAAGAATCACTGAGTGGGTCATGATACTTAGCGAATTCGACATAGAATATGTCGAAGGGAAATCCATCAAGGGACATGTGATAGTAGATCAGTTAGTAGAAGTTCCTATTGAATATTATCAACTACTTGTAGTAGAGTTTCCATATGAGAGCATTTTGCTAACAACTCACTCAACCTGTTGGACTATGTACTTCGATTGATCCCATACTCAACACGACTTAGGGGCTAGTATCCTATTTCTCACACCAAAAGGAGACAACATACCAAAATCATACAAGATTTCCTTCCTCTATACAAACAATATAGTCGAGTATGAAGCACTAATCATAGGGTTGAAAATGGTTGTGGAATGAAAAATTAAGGAGCTAAAAGTCTATGGTGATTCCCCATTGGCTATAAGGAAGGTCAATGGTGAATACCAGACTAAAGATGACAATATCATGCCATACAAGAGAATAGTGGATAGTTTCAAGCAATACTTTTTGGTCATCATCTTTGAATAGATTCCAAGGTTAACAATAAAGTAGCTAATGTTATGGTTACTATTGGTTCACTCCTTGACATACCTAAGAATATTCCTAGATACAAATTCCTCATGGAACAATTCTGGTATCCCAAATTTTGAACTTGTATGTGATGTTGTTGGTCCCGACTTGTCTTGGTATGAAGACACATTTTCCTATATCTAGCATAGAATCATACAACCCCACCTAAAAACCAACCAAAAGAAAACCTTTGTCTACCAAACTTCTCAATTTATGATCCTTGGAGATACCTTATATCGCCAAAGACTTGATGGTATTTTACTCTAATGTATCAACGTGGAAGAAGAAAAAAATACCTTGCAAGAGGTACACGAAGGTGTTTGTGGGTCTCATGCTAGTGGACCTAACCTAGTCTAGAAGTTGCTATGAATAGGGTACTACTAGCCATCACTGGAGCAAGAAGCAATCCATTTTTCCAAGAAGTGTTGTCAATTCCAACAACATGGAGATCTCGTGCACACACCAATGCAAGAGTTGTGTCCTATCACTACCCCATGGCCCTTCTCTTAGTGGGGACTTGAATTAATAGGAAATTTATCACAAACCTCATCCAACAGACACAAATTCATCATCACTGCTACAAATTACTTTAAAAAATGGATAGAAGCTATTCCTTTAACTTATATCACAGGGAAACAAATAACTAAGTTCATTCTTAATTATTTGATCTATCGATATCATATCCCACAAACTATCATAACAGATAATGGAACTCCATTTAAGAACCAAGATGTCCATGAGCTCTACTCAATATTCTCTATCCAACACCTCTTTTCAACCTCATATTATCCCTAAGGAAATGACTAGGATGAAGCATCCAATAAGACTATCTTGAAAATCCTAAATTTTTTTGTTAATGACACTGAGTGTGATTGGCACCTACAGCTAAACCCAACCTTATGGGCTTATAGAACTAGCATCCACACACCTACAAGTGTGAATCCTTTTTCCTTTGGTCTACGGATCTGAAGTAATACTACCTATAGAGGTTGAAATCCCATCCCATAGAGTGTCATTGAAGGATCTTGTTAGAAATGAAGATTATCGGGTATCTAAAATTAATGAGCTTGAACTCCTAGATGAAAGATGCTTGAGCACATTGAACCATCTACAGGCCTATCAAAATCTGCTCAAGTGAAGCTACAATAAGAAAATAAAAAATAGGAACTTTGAAATTAGTGACTTGGTCCTAAAGGAAAATCATAAAATCCAACTGAATAAGGATAGGAAAGGTAAGTTTGAACCAAACTGGCTAGGTCCCTGTATCATTACAACAAGTTATGGCTCTAGAGCATATCATTTGGATACACCAGAAGGAGAAACTCTAGCCAAACCTCTTAACAGTAGTCATCTCAAGAAGTTCTATGCCTAAGTGTATCAAAATATCCCAAGCAAAAAAGAAAAAAAGTAAAAAAATCAAAAATTAAGAAAATTGTAAAGAAAAATAAAATGTCCTTTAAGGAAATACCACCTTGTAGCACTTCTAGGACAAATACCATAGTGAAAACCTAGTGAACAAATTCTATGTTTGAATAAGACCCACATCCTCATCTATCAGTTTTATCTATCTACTATCATATCCCTTCCATCCATTTCCATAATAAAATGTGCACCCAACCATGGATCGATAATTGATCAAGTGTTGAACCTTGTTGCACCATCTCTATCCACCATCCATTTTATTTGCCTATCCCTAATAAAATGTAATCCTATTCTGAACTAGGGGCAACCTCCTAAACTTGGTAGCATAGTGGATCCTTGTTCATCCCATCACTTGCATAAAACTATCAAAATAAAAAACATCTAGAAAACCATCAAAATCCAAAACAAAGTCGTAAAACATAAAATACTAAAAACATTGTAGGCTATCTCTGGATGAACCACAATTGAGTCAAAATATATCAAACTATGTTGTCTTTGTGTGTAGAACATAGGAAACCACCATCATCGATGAGCCCCCGAGGCACTAGGTCAGTCCCTTTAGGTGTCCCTCTTGGTATTTCAAGGTTGTTTTTCAAGAACCAAGCTGATCTTCAAGGAAGCCTATGGACTTTTCCATTTCCAATTCTCAACAACCTAAAGGAGTTGGCCAACAAATGAGTGAAAGAAACAATGATTTCCTCCTACACTTTGGGCTTTACAAGACCCGGGAGGGTGATCCCACAATGTATTTAAAGAACTCTGCACCTAATGACCAAATACATTGCAAATAATAGATAAATTCTCATATAATAACTCAATAAATGGAATGTATCAAAGAAGCTGGCTACTCCTTAACAACACTCAACACTTAGAGCATGAGAATGGAAGAACTTAACACAAAATAACAATAGTTGTAATCCATTTGAATGTTTTTTTATTAAATTGATTTACTGCTGAATTGACCAACAAAATGTATTATGAACACTCACATAAATCAATGCCTCATCCTAGGAGTGGAGTCAATCTCCAAACCTATATTATTTGACAATAGTTTAACACATAGCATCATTAAGATTTGATAATACTACATTACAGTATCATATTCATTATACTCTCGACCATAACTTCTTACTGATATCCTAGTACTTAATTTACATGAACCTATGGCTCCATTTAAGCATTTTCATTAATTCTTTGAATTAAAAGTAAGAACTGAACTACACAACCACTAAAAATCAATTGAGACAAATAAAACAATCTTTTATCATTTATTCATAATTCGTGAAACAAGTACAATAGGAGAGAAATGGCTTTGAATTTGTACCATTTTCAATTCATTGCTAGTACTATTATCAAAATTACATATGCATCAATGACAAACTTAAAACCTAAGATATAACTCTAAAATACTTTGTATTCCTTTACAAAACTCCCAGTGATCAATTACAAAACAATGAACTTGTACTTTTGGCCTTGAATTCCTTCTTATAGAAATGAAGGAGCAAAACAAGCTTCATGTGAGAAAGTACACATTTCCTTTTTCTATTGGACCAATACAAAACATATTCCCTTTTTAGTTATATTTTTAATTTCACATGGAGGGAAATATTACATGAGATAAAGGATATTTTCATTTGTCATTGAAGATCATGTCCCACCTTCCAAAAGGCATCTTTGAGCTGATATAAAAATATCCACGTGCTCCAAAATTGTGTCCACGTACTCAAGCATAAAAGAGAGAAAAGCAGAAGAGACAAAAGACTTGTCCATGTTTGCAACCTTGTCACCAAATTCAAATTTGGGAGAAAACAATATTTTATTCATACTTTAGCAAAAGCCTAATCTGTATTGGTTTCAGGCTATGCATTGCATTTCTCCCATCCGTTACTCACCATAGTTGCAGACTCACAAGGCCAAAATTGTAATGCCATTTGATAGCTATACCTCAATCCTCAAGAACATCCAAGTATTTATCTTTCCAAGCTTGAAAATCCTCCTTTGTAGGCCAATTAAATTTAATGATTTCATCATCCTTTGTTAAAGTGTTTAATACCCTCTTTATTATGAGACCTCCCCTA
>VDFB02098655.1:0-22929 GCA_007258455.2 Sequoia sempervirens
ATTTCAAATTCATTTTGTATCTCATCAGCAAACTTCATGCACAAACCATCATCTCCTCCGAAAATGATATCATCAACAAAGACTTCTACAATTGAAATTCTTTATCATGATCAATCTTGAAGTACATATTACTATTATTAGTACCTTTGTTAAATCCAAGCTTCAAAAAATACTTATCCAATCTGGCATACCATGCTCTAGGGACTTGCTTGAGTCCATACAATGCTTTCTTCAACCGAAACACCATATCTCCCTTATTAGTCAACTGAAATCCATCAGGTTGCTCAACATACACTTCTTCTAATTCACCATTGTGAAATGTTGACTTGACATACATCTGATAAACCTTGTAGTTCTTGTAAGCATCATAAGCAAGAAACAATCTTACAGCTTCAATTCTAGAAACATGGGTAAAATTCTCTTCAAAATCAATTCCTTCCATCTAAGAACATCCTTTACATACCAGTCTTGCTCTGTTTCTGACCCCTTCACCTTGCTCATTCAGTTTGTTTCTAAAGACCCATTTAGTTCCAATTACATTTTTATCCTTAGGTCTAGGAACAAGAATCCATGTATCATTTTTCTCAATCTATTTTAGTTACTCTTTCATTGCTTCAACCCAATGTTCATCTTTACATGCTTCATTCACACTAGTAGGCTTAGTGTTTGAAATCAAGCATTTCTCTTCTACAATTTTTCTCCTAGTATGGACACCTTTGTTCTTATGACCTATGATTTGATCTTCTAAATGATTCAATCTTATATACCTCAGAGACTTCTTGGGTTGTTCTTCAATTTCAGGCTCTTTTGTTCTCTCTTTTGCATGTTCACTAGTTTCTTCTTCCTCTTGATCTTCCTGATTCACCAGAATGATTTTCTCTTGATTTGTAGTTTGAATTTTCTTTCCTTTATTTGTACTATTATTCTGATCGTCAGAAGCATATCCACAGGTTCTAGATGGTGTACCTGAGTCTTCATCAACCTTGACATTTGCACTTTCAACAATTTTCCCCAATATTTTGTTATAACACCATGATGCAGAGGGTTTGGGACTTTGAAAGAAACATAAAGTTCTCAAGGTTTGCAAGATGCAATCTCAACCACTCTTCTAGGCACTCTGATGGAGACAGCCTAAATGGCTCACTTATGAATCAAATCCTTCTCCAATGGATCAAAACCCTAGGAATGATCTTAAGGGGCACAATTACACTTTTCTTGAAGGTTTCCAAAATCCCAAACCTCTGTCTTGAATAAAATCCACTTTTCCACCTTAAGTAGCCTTCTAGCCCTATTAGGCCTCTAGCGAAGGATTTTAGACTTTGCTCTCAAACTTTGCAAAGGAACATCCAATCTAGTGATTGATTAAGTTGTGTTTCATTATGGAAAACAACATATCAAATCCTTGATGGCACTTGTTTCAAAACACACCAACCAAAATCTGTTGTTTCCTCAAAAACTAGGCCTAATTAGCCCTCTTTTCCAAAGCAACCCCTCTCTAAACTCAACCCCTGACCATGAAACTTTCAACAGTCTCTTAAAACATCCCCAAACCAAGGATTTTCAATATTTTATCCTTCTATGACACCCCTAACATGCTCAACCATAAAACCCTCCAAAACTTGCCTCAAAACTAGGGCTTCTTGGTTATACGCCTTCCAAACACTTCCAAATCCTAATTTTAGACTTTTCACCATTAATTCAACATATCTCAACTATTAAAACTCAAAAATATATCACTTGCTAAGGCGGATCCTCCACTGCTATACCCTAGGGTCCATCTTCATGCTTTTTGCTTTACCAAATCATTGTGCACACATTAGTTTTCCTCTTCCCTGCATATTAATTTGTTAGTTTATCATGGTACATGTTAAATGTGATCCATTTCACAAGATATAGTCATAATATCCCATGAAATGGATCATTCATTCATTAGAAACTCACAAAACAAGTGCAAAATCTGACTTTTCCTGTAGATAGTCAGTAAAAACATACAAGAATTGATCCCCTTTTCTTATCAGTGCATGTAAGAGGTGTTAAAACATGTAAATATAAACTCCTAAAGCATCCAACTGCATATAGCTTGAATAGGAATTAGTGGTTCATCAAGAAAACACAGAAAAATGCAAGAAAATAGAAATTTTATTGAGTTTTCTGAGAAAAGTCCATACAATCACCTCTCTAGTTGATAAACCTCCATAAAAATGATTATTTTGGGTTATAGATCAATCCCCCAGCTTTCCTAACCAATTAGAGTTGGTTTCCTTACATTAAAGTTGATTAATCCCCTAAAACTCACTTACCCGCCCAAAGCACAACTAACTGTTGGAATTCAAAAATTTGAATTTCCAAACTTTATTTATTGATTTGTATTGACTAAAAACTATCTAACCTTTAATATTTAACCTTAATTGATCTAATTAAAACATTATAGACTTATCTACACCCTTTGGACACTATTGATCCACTTACAAGGTTTTTTTGGTCCTATGGTCCTTTCAGGACCCTTAGGACTTTTGATATTCCCATTACCTTTATTCATCCCAAATGCCATTATAGGCTCCAAGACACCATAATTGATGCTCTTATATGATGGAAAGGTCCTCCTGACCCCTGCACACTTCTGATCCTTGAAGAGCTCCTTGAAGGCCTTGGGTGCTCCTGCACCATTCTCCCCAAGAAAGAAAGAATTCTTGCCCCAAGAAGTATCCCATGTGTTGCCACCAAAAGAACCTTTGCTCTCATATGTTTTCATCTTCCAATGAGAGGGTATGTAATATCCCAAAATCATTGTCTTCCTCTTCTGCCAATCTGCATTCTTGACAGAATCAAAACTTTGATGAGATTGCCCTCTTGGTTGCTTGATCTCAACCTACCCTTGTACCATGTTCTTACCCTTACTCCACTCTCTCCTTGGTGAAATAACTCCACCATTATCACCCTCAAATATAGGGCATTCAATTCCTCCAACCGTAATACTATCCAAATCCCACAAAGTCTGATTTGAAGGATTGTCCACCTCATAACCCTGCTGCAACTTGTCTTTTTTCAACCTACCAATGTCTTCCCCTGTTTCACCCTGCTTATTCACCTGCAAACTCTTCTCAAAACATATCATAAAACTTTCATTTGACTTCTCCAAAGGAAAAGGCACTAACTTGTATCTAACTGCATCCTTATGCACCAAATATGTGTTGTGATAAACATCATGCAATGTCTGCCTAGTATACTGCCATGGTCTCCCCAAGATGATATGACCACAAGTCATTGGAATGACATCACAAAGCACCCTGTCATGATATGATCCAATTGATAAATATACATAAGCCCTCTTACAAATCTCTACATGATGTCCTTGAGTTACCCAAGTGGCCTTGTAGGGAGTAGGATGATCAAATGTTTCAATCCCTAGCTTGGTTATCATATCAAGTGAAACTAAATTTCTATGTTACCCAGAATCTATGAGCAATCTGCATATTCTACCATGGCTGAGACAATTAGTCTTAAAGATAGTTACCTTTGGCTCTTGATGAATTCTTTCTCCTTGCTTGACCATAAGAAACTCACCATCAGTCACAGGGTCTGCCATGAATGTTTTTGATTCCTCCTTCTTGTCTTCTTCTTCTTGTACCAAGTTAGCTCTCCTATCTCTGGGCCCTTTTTTCCCATTTAGGACACTTGAAGGAAGGATGCCCTGTTCATTGCAATTGAAACACCTACCTGTGAATGGTCCTCTACCTTGTCCAAATCTACCTCCTCCTCTAGGAGTGTATCCACCTCTTTGATCAGAAAATACCTCTTTTCCTTTGTCATTGCTGCCTTGTCCTTGTTCTCTATTACCTCTGCCCCTATTTGAACTACCTCCTCTTCCACCATTGCTTGATCTTTCTTGATTCTTCACCTTTTCCTCAGCTCTAATGGACAATTGAAAACATTCTCCCAATGTCCTTGGCATTTGCAAACCAATCTCATCTTGTAGATTATACCTCAAGCCATTGATATACCTAGCTACTTTCTCATCTTCTTCCTCACATCCTCCTCTGATACTAAGCTTGTGAAATTGCTCAGTATAGGACATCACATCCATGTCCTTTTGTCTTAAATTTTTCCTCATCCTTTTCACATGAATTGTGTAATTAGATGGTAGGAATTGTTCCTTGACCAAACTATTCATCCTTGCCCATGTAGAAACTTTTGCCAATCCTCTAGCCATCCAATCATTCTGAAAACTAGTCCACCATGTCAATGTTGTGCCTCTCAACTTGGTTTTGGAAAAATTAACCTTCCTCTCTTCATCCATCTCCTCAAAATCAAAATAGTTCTCTAAGGCATCAAGACATCCTAACACCTCTTCACTATCCATCTTCCCTTGATAGATAGGAAAATATATATGACTCTTTCCTCCATGACCTTGTACTGCCTTCAACAACCTCAGTAACCTCCTTTCCTTAGGGTCCTCTGTTTCGTCTGCTTGCTGTTCCTGATTTACCCTCACATGCTCTTCTTCTTCATCATTGTTTTCTTGGTCTTCTTGCTCTTCTCTCCTCCTACTCCTCTCAAGGTTATTTATCCTTGCTTGCATGGTCTCTCTCTCCCTTATCCACTACCTTTCTTCTCTTGCTCTGGCCTGCTCTCTTGCTGCTTCTTGTTCCCTTCTTTCTCTTCTCTCCCTTTCCAAGATTTCCTTCAACTCTTCCAACTCTCTTGACAATTTATTTTTTGGTGCTGATACCACACTAATGTAGAGGGTCTGGGAATTTGAAAGAAACACAAAGTTCTCAAGGTTTGCAAGATGCAATCTCAACCACTCTTCCAAGCACTCTGATGGAGACAAAGCCTAAATGGCTCACTTATGAATCAAATCCTTCTCCAATGGATCCAAACCCTAGGAATGATCTTAAGGGGCACAATTACACTTGTCTTGAAGGTTTCCAAAATCCCAAACCTCTATCTTGAATAAAATCCACTTTTCCACCTTAAGTAGCCTTCTAGCCCTATTAGGCCTCTAGCGAAGGATTTTAGACTTTGCTCTCAAACTTTCAAAAGGAACATCCAATATAGTGATTGATTAAGTTGTGTTTCATTATGGAAAACAGCATATCAAATCCCTGATGGCACTTGTTTCAGAAGACACCAACCAAAATCTGTTGTTTCCTCAAAAACTAGGCCTAATTAGCACTCTTTTCCAAAGCAACCCCTCTCTAAACTCAACCCCTGACTATGAAACTTTCAATAGTCTCTTAAAACAGCCCCAAACCAAGGATTTTCAATCTTTTAGTCTTCTATGACACCCCTAACACGCTCAACCACAAAACCCTCCAAAACTTGCCTCAAAACTTGGGCTTCTTGATTCTAGGCCTTCCAAACACTTCCAGATTCTAATTTTAGATTTTTCACCATTAATTCAAAATATATCAACTATTAAAACTCAAAAATATATCACTTGTTAAGGCAGATCCTCCACTGCTATACCCTAGGGTCCATCTTCATGTTTTTTGCTTTGCCAAATCACTGTGCACACATTAGTTTTCCTCTTCCATACTTATTACTTTATTAGTTTATTATGGTACATGTTAAATTTGATCCATTTCACAAGATACAGTCATAATCTCCCATGAAATGGATCATTCATTCATTAAAAACTCACAAAACAAGTGCAAAATCTGACTTTTCCTATAAACAGTCAGTAAAAATGTACAAGAATTGATCCCCTTTGCTTATCAGTGCATGTAAGAGGTGTTAAAACATGCAAATATAAACTCATAAATCATCCAACTTGATATAGCTTCAATAGGAATTAGTGGTTCATCAAGAAAACACAGAAAAATGCAAGAAAATAGAAATTTTATTGAGTTTTCTGAGAAAAGTCCGTACAATCACCTCTCCAGTTGATCAACCTCCGTACAAATCATTATTTTGGGGGTATAGATCAATCCCCCAACTATCCTAACCAATTAGAGTTGGTTTCCTTACATTAAAGTTGATTAATCCCCTAAAACTCACTTACCCACCCAAAGCACAACTAACCGTTGGAATTCAAAAATTTGAATTTACAAACTTTATTTATTGATTTTTATTGACTAAAAACTATCTACCCTTTAATATTTAACCTTAATTGATCTAATTAAAACATTATAGACCTACCTACACCCTTTGGACACTATTGATCCACTTACAAGGTTTTTTGGTCCTATGGTCCTTTCAGGACCCTTAGGACTTTTGATATTCCCATTACCTTTATTCATCCAAAATGCCATTATAGGCTACAAGACACCATAATTGATGATCTGATATGATGGAAAGGTCCTCTTGACCCCTATACACTTCTGATCCTTGAAGAGCTCCTTCAAGGCCTTGGGTGCTCCTGCACCATGCTGGTAGGCCTTACTTTTACAAGAATAACCCATAAAGATACCTTCATCACTCCTAGCATCAAACTTTCCTATATCTTCATCTCTTTTGATATAACATTTGCTTCCAAAGATCTTGAAATATCTAACAGTATGCTTATGACCAGTCCATAGCTCAAAAGGGGTCTTACCAATATCACCTTTAATTTGTACCTGATTGAGTGTGTACATAGCAGTACTCATAGCTTCTCTCCAGTAGATATGAGGGACATTTCCTTCCAGCATCATTGTTCTAGCAACTTCTACAATTGTTTTGTTCTTCCTTTCCACAAATCCATTTTTTTGAGGGGTCCACAGTGTAGATAATTGTCTCTTTACTCTATGTTCTTCACAAAATGAATTAAATTCATCGGAAGTGAATTCACCACCTGTATCTGATCTCAAACATTTAATCTCTAGACCTATCTCTGTCTCAACCATAGCCTAAAGATCTTGAAATTTTCTAGAGCTTTAGATTTCACCCTTACGAAAGTAACCCACATCATTCTAGAATAATCATCAATAAGCAACATGAAATACCTATAACCTTCTAAACTTCTCAAGTTAGAGGGATCACATAGATCAATATGCACAAGCTCCAACAATTCATCTAAACAATGCTTTTTACTTTGAAATGAGATTCTAGTTAGCTTTCCTAACTGACATTCCTTGCATATGGCATTAGTAGGTTTCACCAACTTAGGTAGATCTATCACAGCCTTAGTAGAACTTATCTTGACAATATTATCAAAGTTAACATGACACATTCTCTTATGCCATAACCAACTTTCATCAACTTTAGAAATCAAACAATTTTTACTAGCAGCACTTAAGTCAAAGATATTACCTTTTTTTTTGTACCTAATGCAATCACATTTCTGGAACTCAATATTCTGCACTTTCCATCCATGAACTGAAGATTGTATCCCTTATCAACCATCTAACCAACACTTAAAATATTATGCTTCAAGTCTTCCACATATAGGACATATCATTAGTATTATTCTTACCATCAAGAGAAATGCATCCTCTGTCACAAATCACACCGGTTGTATTATCACCAAATCTCACAACACCACCATCATACTTTTCCAAGCTCACAAACTTACTTTTATTTCCTGTCATATGATGTGAACATCCGTTTTCAATCACCCATTCATCTTTCTCTTCAACTTGAGCAGCTAGGGATTTCTCCACTTTTGTACAATTAGCAGATTCAGGAGACACAAGATTATTTTCCTTGATAGCAATAAATACCCATTCATCATCACCTTTATCATATTCTTCATCTGTCACACCTTCATCAACAACATAGTAACACTTCTTTTGAAATCTAGGCTTGTTATGTCTTGGTTTAGGAGCTCTTCCCATATCTCTTTCTTCTTCTTCAATCTGTCTAATTTCATCCTCATACTTGAATGTCTTTCTAGATGAACTCTCACTCAGATCATATCTTTGTTTATCTCTACCAAAATTTGTAGCCTTGAATATAAATTCTACCTTAAGAAGGGCATCACCAAATTCACTCAATTCAAAAGCAGTAAGCTTACCAACCAACATATCTCTACTTACATTTGTTATAGTCTTCAATAGCACTAGCTTTGACTTTGTATGAATCAGCCAAGGATCTAAGCACTTCAGCAACAATCTTTGATTCGTCTATTTTTCCACTAGCACATCTAATACCACACACAAGTTCATTCACTCTTTGCATGAAAGTAGTAATGTTCTCATCATCACCCATTCTCAACTTTTCATATTTCCCTTTTAAAATTTGCAACTTAGCAATCTTCACATTAGCATCACATTCATACAAGGTTTCCAAATTTTTCTAGATCTCTTCAGTAGTCTTCAGATCCAGAACATTTTTAATCTTAGAATCAGTCAAAGCACTCAACAATGCTTCCTTAGCCCTGGTATTATACTCAGCATCTCTAATCTCAGCAATAGTAGTAGGACCATACTGAGGAATAACATACCTATTATGCCTTGCATAACCACCCCATTTTATTTTGATTTTTTTTGTTTTGTTTGTCTTTGGTTGTTTGGTTGGGTCTTAGGAGTTTTTTGTTTTGCTCCTAAGTATCTCATTGTTCTCTGTCGGAGGCGGGTACAGAACTGAAACAAAACACAAAATTATTTCAAAGTTCCTAGTTTGGATCTCATTTCAACTTCGATTTCGTCTTCTCTGTTGTTTGGCTTTATTGTTCTGTTGGTTGTTTTCAAAAAATCTTGGGTTGGTTTATCCCTTGAATTGTTGGTCCTTTTTCTTCCCTCACAGAACCAGAACCAGGATTTGAACTTAAGTTAGAATTTTTAGAGTTCCAAGTTGTTTGTTTGTTTCGACTCTAACTCCGCTCTTTTGTGTGTTGTCCTTCTTGGTTGTTTGGGTCGGGTCCGATTTTCGTTTTGGTCCCACTTCCCTTGTGCTTGTGTGTTTTGTTCTTTGCTTCTTGGGTGGAATTGGATTTAGACCTGGAATTTAACTTCAAACTTTGTAAAAGTTCCATTTTGGTTTTGGCTCCGCCCTCGTCCTCTTATGTCTCGTTTTGGTTGGTCTTCTTTCTTGGGACTGGATCCGGGGTTGGAAATTAAGTAAGGAACTTTGTGTAGGTTTCTTTATCTTGTCATTGACCCAGATCTGCATCTTCGTTACCTTTTGATGTTCACTAGAATTGACTTAACTATTTGTTCTCATCATTGGATCTGTCCCTGATATACCGCATTTATGGCATTAAATGCAGCCTGTTCGCATGCGCGGATTAATTTTTAAAGGTTTAATCATGTTTAAACTGGCCCATTATCATTACTATTCAAGTTGTTTAAGAAAACCATGGCCAAGAAATTCTCAAGAGGATTGATTTGATCACAGAGGCGAGTTGTAGAGCGAATCTTGGCTAAATTCTGGTCAGCCCTAAGGAGCATTTTGAGATAGGTTTCTTTGCTTTTTCGTCTCCCGTTTGTTCTTTCGAGTGTTTTGTTTTAGCGTATTCGCAGGAGGGTTTTTTGGTCTGTGAATTTCTTCACTTGTTTGTGTTTTTCTTTTCTCGTTTTGTTTTGTTTGTCCTTTCTCTTTTGTCCTGTTCTATTTTTTGTTTGTTTTTGGTTTGTCATTTTGTTCTATTTTTTGTTTTGATGTCGCTTTCATGATAGGTCTATTTTGTCATGCCCTATTTTTAACTAGGGTTTCTATTTTTGATGGGGTTTCCTTGCTTAGGTGATGAAAATTCATTTTGAAACCTTTTTTTCCGGTCTTCTTGCGTCGATTTTGTGTCCGTGTGGGATTCTCGTTATGCCCTAATTTTCAGAAATGACATGTAGAGTGAACTAGGGTTTTTCTTGACAACCTTTGCAAAATGATCTTTTCTAGGGTTTAAATTTCCTTTTGTATGGTTGAGCTATTGGAGGGGTCAAACTACGCTATTCCTAATTTCCTTTGAAGCCCATGTGACCTAGGGGTTAAAATTCATATGACTATACCATGTTTAAAATACCCTTCATTTTCTAAAACTCTTATGTTCCCATTCCTTATGAAGTGTCTTTGTACTTGTTCTTTACGGGAACTGGATCTGGGGTAGATCCTAAGTTTGGGAAGTAACAATCAGTTCTGGTCTGGTTCCCGTTCTGGTCGCAAATCTGACTCGTTTTTGTTCTTGTCCAGTTCTGATCCCAACCCTACCACATGATAAGAGATATCTTTTATGCCTAATACTTCTATGGTTCCTCCTCTGATAAAGGAAAATTTTGACTAAGTAAATATTATCTTAGGAGCATAGAGAAGGGATTGTATGATTGACTAACATGGATGTTTTGTTCATCTAATACATAAATTTGCTATAGAAATCAAGAAATGTCGGGGGCATCAGATGAGGCTTCTCAGAGAATCCAACTGGGTGAAAATTCATGGCAAGGAGTTAGATCGAAGAAGATCAAGGTGGAATAGCTTCTGTATACTTTGAGATGTAAGCATAGGGAATTTTCCCTCACAACTAGCAAAATTGATTCCGACTGGGCTGATATTATTGACACCAATTTGGGCCCTTTTAACTATGAAGAATTGCATGAGGAGACATTCACCGAGGAGCAGGTCATAGGAAGGACGGAAACGATTGTTCAATCTGGGCTGGCACATGTTGCACTCTTCCCCTTATCTATCCAATGTCTGGATTTGATTCTTGCAGTAGTTGGAGCATACAACCCTACTACTAGGCAGTGTGTGGATGTAAAGGGTAATGTCATTATTGACTTCATGCCTCAAATGATCAAATTCCTATTTAATATGCCTAATCCCAGGAATCCTAGGAAATTGAATGAGGCAGAGGCTTTGAAGCTTTACAGTGATAATAAGGAGAAGAATAGATCTCACATGAATTAGACTTGGATGAGGGTGGAGAAGAAGTCTATGACCAAGCTTCCAGACTAGCCTAAGAGGGTATACTTTAGTAAAGAGATTGCAGATATAATCATGTTCCTTTCTAGGGTGTTTGGAAAAAGGGATGCTTCATTGTTTAAGGAATGGATGTTTCCTTTTATCCAAACTATTTTGGATGGGAGGAAATAATTTGACTGGTCAATGTTAGTATTAGACAACATTCACAATCAAATGATAAAAGTGAGAGACACCAAGTGCTTCTTTATGACCTCCTATGTAGTTTATGCAGCTGCCCGAATGGGGATTTTTCCTAGACTTCAAACAGTGGGTATATTGGGGGAAGCCCAAGGACAGAAGATACTATGGGAGTATTATAACTAGCTCACATTATAGGTAGTAGAGCAACATTATAGAAGGGTAAATGATGCCTTTCTTTATGTCATTATTAACAAGCTTAATGGTGATGTGAGATATGGGCTTAATAGGGAGGTGATGGATTTTGTGAATGAGTGGGGGCATTGGTTTATCCATTACCCCACATTAACCTATTTTAGGTTAGCAGACTTTGGTGCTCATCCCTATTTTTTGTCAAGATTTTGTGGTGATAGGATCATTCTAATGGAGTTTATTTATCAAGTCTTGGCTGTTAATTACAAGTTTGGAAACAAACACAAGACTGGTTGCCATAAGTTTCCAATGAGGCTGGGAGTCTTTAGTTGCCCACACATTCAAGCAGCTAACGCCATTTGTGATGAATTAGTTTATTTAAAGTTGGGCTTGGACACTGTGAGGAAGCACTATGACCCCAAGGACAAGTTGAGGGCTTTGCTTCCCAGTGTCTCTGATAAGCACTTCAATCTATTGGAGGATTTTTGGGAGGAATTTTAGGATGAATATGACCTTAGGAAAAGGAATTATGAAAGGATACCTATCCCACTTATGGTTGAGTTTGGGATAAAGGAAGACATTCTAGAAACGTTTTCTGGTGATGAGATAATTTTGGATCCCATGTATCATGCAGACAAGATTGGTACTAAAGATCTTGATCCAATAGATTGAAATGTTGAGGAGACGATTGACATAAAGCATATTGCAAGACTAGTGTTGGATAGGAGTATTCACTAGGTGAGTTTGAGGGCTAATTAGACCAAGGCTCAATCATGTAAGAAGAGGAAACCTATTGGTACCGCCCAAGGATATAAGAGGGAAAAGAGAAAGGTTGCACCTAAGAAACCATTAGAGTTTATGCCTTCTAATACACAAGAGGAGGTGGTCCCTCAAGACCTCCCAGAGATGCAGGAAGATGAAACAATTACAAAGGTGGGGGCTTCTACATCTGTTGAAGGGGAGGTATCTACTCATCCCTCTGATGCACAACAACTAGGTCAAGAATCACCAAATGGAGCCCTCCATGATGAATCAAAGGTCTTAAATAAAATGCATGATGAAATTGAGATACATAATGTAGAAATAGATTCAGAAAAGACTCCATTTGATAAAGGGCATCATGTATTAACATCTCTTGATACGACAGATGATGCAGGGACCAAACACAAATTGACTGAGGAAGATGAGTGGAAACTCTTTGAAGATGCAAAAAGAGAAGATGATGCCAAAGCACAAGCTGAGACATCAGCTAAGCAACAAGAGCAAGAGGCCAAGGCACAATATGAATTGGCGGTCAAGCAGAAGGAGTTGGAAGATAAGGTCAAGGCTGATGAATTAGCTCAACATCAACAACAAAAGGAGTAGGAGCTCAAGATACAGGAAGAGAGAGATAAGTTGATGATGCAACAAAAGATTCATAACCTTGAAGAGGAAAAGGCCCAAAAGAGAAGAGAAAAAGAAGCTCTTGAAGCTAAGCTCAAGGTGCAAGAAGAAGCTTATAGGAAGAGGGAAGAACAAGAACATTTGAAAAGAGAAAAAGAGGTTGTTGAGATTGCTAAGTATGAAAAGAAGTCCAAAGAGGCATGGGACTATGTTGAAGAGCTGAAGAAGCAACGAGATCAAATGTTAGAGAAAAAGAAAGTGGAAGAGGAACATTTAAAGTAAAAGTAGAAGGATAAGGAGGAAGCAAAAAATTTATCACAAGAAAAGGAACAAAGTGATCAGCAAAATGTGCAGGAAGTTGATTCTCAACCGGGGCTTACATTGTTACAACCTTTTTCTTCCACTACTATTGCTTCTTCTTCAAGCCAGGAAAACACTACTCCTATTGCTCCTACTTGGTTAAAAATAGACTTGGAAAGAAAAAAAATTGTTCAACCACAACCGTAGAATTGGGAGGCAATGATGAAAGAAATCGAGAAGGAGAAACCTAAAAATAAGGCTCGAGTTCTTCACTCTACCAAGCTCATTGATGTTGGAGAGATTGTTGTTGAGTGTTCCATACCTGTAATGGAGAAGAGCTGTGATGATATGCAAATCACTGATTATTAGTTGGGGGCAGTAAATTTGGGAAGGCCTCCAAGGAACCAACAAATGAATTTGATTGATAGTGTGGCCTCTTCAACTAAATCCTAGATGATCAAAGATAAAAAAAAAGGAAGGATGAGCTTAAGGCTCAATTGGATTAGCTCCATAGGTTTTTGAAAGATGTTTGAAGTCCCCTTTCCCAAGAAGCTACTCTTCCTGAATCCCCAATTTTGTTAACAAAGAAGGAAGCAGATGATTTGGTTGAAATGAAAATCAAGCTAGGAATGATGGATAAATGGTTGGAAAAGCTCAACTAGGAGGTTGATGTTAATCTTGTTGAAGATTTTAAAATTGATAAGGCTGCTCTTGAATTAGCAGAGGATCTAGATCAGCATAGCAAGGATCTAGATAAGAAGGATGATGAATACAAGGAATATGTTAAGAAGCTTGAAGAAATTGGAAAAATGCCTAAGTCCACCTTGCTTGAATATTCAATTCTTGAGCATGATAATGTAGATTTTGTGGAAAATTTTTGAGCATAATAAGGTATAAGTCTAAGACTATTCATGGGCATCAAGAAGAAGTTTGATAAATGAACAAAGATTTGAATCAACAAATGGTTGAATTGGAGGCAATTGTGGCCATTTTAATTAACCTAGTTTCCTCAGGAAAAGAAGGCATGTCTTTGGATAAGCTAAGGGAGAGATGGAGGGGTAGGTTTGAGGAAATTATGAAAAAGGGAGATGATGGGGAGAATCTATTATTAGATCATTTTATGGATATCAGGGAGGAGACAAGAATTGCTAGAAAGGAATTAATCAAGTTAAAGGAGATACAAAGGTTGGTTTCTATAGAATTTCAAAGGATCAAATTTGAAAATGATTAGTTGGATGGACCTGATTCGGGTACTTTTCAACAAGTACTCTCCAGTTATGACGAATACATCATTGAGCATTTAGTGTGGGAGTGAACTGACTCTTTTCATCACACACCATGTCTTCATTTCTCCTCTTTTTGTGGGTTTCGACATAAACTCAACTCTAAGTTTGATCCGTTGGTTTCACTTTCTTCTTGGAATATCAGATTTCTTTTAGTGCAATAGAGTAATCAACCTTGGAACAAGGGTTCATCAGTCCACTTTTGTGTTCATTTTCGGCTCCATTAATTGTGGATCTAGATTGATAATTGAGAAACTTGTGTATGTGGCACCATATATGTATATTATTAGGTTCTACTTTGAAAAGGTCAGCTAATTGAAGAAAGATCAACCACCTAATGATATGGGAAAAAAATAGAGATTAGATCTAGGATTTTTTATGTTTTAGGAGAGATACTCTAAAAGTTCAGTAAAACTTGGTTATTTTATAGTTTTTCATACATTTTCATGTTATTGTTTTAAAGTGTGGATCTATTTTGATAAGGTTAATGGTACACAATCAATCCATATGCCACTAATTTTTTTGTGCTTAAGTGTTTCTTATTTGATGAAATTTAATAGAAAGGAATTGGATTCAAGATTATATCATTGGGTTATCTGTGGATGAAGTTGTTATTATATTCATTTGATATATGTTTTAGATGATGAGTGAGTGATTTGTTTGAAGAAAGTTTAGTCAATGTTGATGGTATTTGAATTAGCATTATGGATGTATGTAGTAGCATAGTTTATTCTATGGATTGCATCTTGTTGTAGTTGTGGTTAGGTGGAATAAACACTCATTATTGATATGCATGTCTGGATATGTAATAATTTTACTTATGTTTCTTTGATTTGAAGCTTTGATTCATCTTTTTATTTTATTTAAACCCCCCCAATGTAGACTAATTGATGCTATGTAGTCCTGTTCCTTGTTACCAGCAAAGGCCCCTTGAACATTACAGTTATATCGACCACTAAGTGATATCAACATAATTGAGAACCAATTACCAGGACCCTGGGAATTAGGTTACCATGTGTTATCTTTCTCTTTCAGGAGAAATAGAATAGTAATATTTTTTTTAATGTTGTCATGCTGCTTTGACCCTCACCACCGCTCACCCCACCTGGGTTTCCACAAAACCCACCTACACCACCTCACCAACAACTTTCACCGTCAAGACAATAACCCTTCACCATTAGGGACTATCAATAGAGGTATACACAATCTCCCCAAGAACCAGAGAGGTTATGTCCTAAGTACATGCATGGAGAATTAAGAAGTGTCGAGGAGCACATGCAGGCATTTAAATATGCATGTACATGTGATCAGGTGGCTCATTAGGACATTATGTGTAGATTTTTCCCCTATTTGTGGGGAGACATGGCATACAATTGGTACCTAAAATTACCCCATGGATCTATTCTAAGTTGGATAGACTTGGAAAATTCCTTTATCAATCAGTTTAGGGTTTATGTAGACCTTGCTATCCTTTACCACCAGTTTGCCACAATAAGAAAAGAACACCATGAACTGCTGCATTTATTCAACAACAGGTTCCAAAGAATGTATTGAAGGTTGCAAGATCCTTACCTGGTGGCTGAGAACATTGCCATTTTCGCATACTTAAGGGTTGTGGACCCTTTGATTGGCTTGTTCTTGAAAAGGACATATAATGCTAACGAAACTAATTCTTTGGCTAAGGTATATCATCTCGCTATTCAGTTGCAACAACAAATAAGTTTGCAATCTGGAGTCTAGGAGGAGTTCTCCCTCCTATAGGATACCAAATGTCCAATTCACCCCTTTTATTCAAAACGGTCCCAAGGATGTCCTATTCCCAATACGGACCTATGTCTGAGTTCCAAGCTTCACCTTCCTTACCATTTTTTAGCAATAGTCCCCAGGATTCCTCCCAACAAAATCAAAATTACCAAAATCAAGCTGGAGAATCAAATTTCGTTAATCAACCCTTTGTGGTGAAGACTATAGAAAGTGAAAAGACCCTCCAACTAACCAATGAGATGAGACTCTCAAAAAGACACTATCTCAGATGTCTAATGACATGGCTCAACTTAGACACAATCCCCCTCATAACTAGAACCAAGGTTTTCAGAATTAGGGAGGATATTCTAATAAGGGTGGTTATCCTAACCAAAATTCTAACCAGAACTATAATACCAACCAGAACACCAATAGGAATTTCCAAAACCAAAAATCCTTTAATCAAAACTATCAAAATCGAAATAAAGGATACAATGAAAGGTCTAGCAACAATAGGCCATGGAATACTGGACCCAATAACGGAGGAGTTTCCCACAATTATCAAGTGGGAGATGAAAAGCCACCACTACTAGATTTGACACCATTTTCCGACGGGCGTTTGTTGGTTGTTCAACAAATCTTTGTCGTAAGAACGATGCAATGGCAAAATAATTTTTGTCGCTATTTTTTTGTCGCAAGGCCAACAACAAATTAAACATCAATATCACAATGAAGAATCGTCGGTCGATGGCATCGTCAAATACCTCATGATTTCATCAGAATATTGACAAAACCTTTGTTTATCCACCAAAAAATTACACCAGAAGCTCGTTGCCGGTTCGACGAAATGGGCAATCAGTAGCGTCGAAACAATAGAAGACGTTCGTCGAAATGGCGATGAAATAGACAAGTAGTAGCGTCAAAACAACACCAAAAGTTCATCGAATGTGTGATGAAATAGGCAAGTAGTAGCGTCAAAACAACACCAAGAGTTCGTCGACTTTGCAATGAAATTAGCAAGAAGTAGCATCAGAAGAACACCAAAAGTTCGTCGAAAGTACGATGAAATAGGTAGTGAGTAGCATGGTAGCAACGCCAAAAGATCGTTGGAAGGGCGACGAAATGGGTATGGAGTTACGATGAAATCATCGTCGCAGCTATAGCAACTTCGTCGAGCCTTTCTGTTGATTCATCAGTGGTTTTTGTTGAAATTGTGACAAAGAAGCAATTTAAAAAAAAAAATATTCATGGAAATGTACCATTGCGAAGACTGACGACTGATCATACATACAGACTGCATATTGGTTTGATGCTTCAAATGATGCATTTCTTATATTGAAAAGTGCATTACCTTATTGAGATTCTTCTTTGTTTCGAGAATAGTTTAATATTCTCTACTTAACAGGGCCAACCACGTGACAATGGAAGCTCATTTGGCCCCTCCCTCCTCACATCACTCTCAATTCCCCATACCCAATCATATAACATTAATCATTCATTCATCCATTAATAACATATAACATTCATTCATTAACATATAACATTCATTAATTAACATATTCACATTCATTCATTAACATATAATATTCATTCTTTCAGTTTTTACATATTATCAAAAATATGGTTGTCATGATATGATTACAATCACTTCTTTTTTTCTTTTCTTTTTCAAAGCTACATAAAGCTGAAGTGGAGTATCATTTTCTAAATCAATATCTGTCCCCCCTTTAGATGTTCTTCCCTCTGCTTGTGATCTTAATGTACACGTAGTTGTATGCTCATGATGTGGACGCCGCTTCAAGGGGGGATTTGCTGCAATAAGAAATAAATTTTAAACTGATATGTTTTATTATTATTGTTACAAGTATTTGATTAATTAAAAGAACATTAGAGTGGTTCTCTTTACCTGATGGGTCCACATCGTGTTCCTAAACTTTTGTTATAGACTCATGCTCAACATGTTGAACACCCTCAAATCTGATCCTGCGGTTGGAAACCACGAAGGTTACATTAATTAATACACCAATTGAAATTAAATATGTTTAAGAGCATGAGGGTGGTCCTCTTTCTTAGGATGGGGCCACATCATGTTAAGTCCATGCTCAACATGTTGATCACGGTCTACATGCTCTAAAGTTGAAACATGAAAAGTTACATTAAGTAATACACCAATTGCAATTAAATATGTTTAAAAAGAACTTTAGAGTGGTCCTCTTTACTGATGAGGCCCACATCATATTCGATCTTCCTAGCACGATCATGCTCAACATGTTGATCATGCTCTACATGCTCTAAAGTATCGAGATGCACACCATGACCTTCATCTGCAGGTTGTGCTCCACCCTCACCAGGTTGCATTCCAACGTCATGTGCAGTATTATCATTGCTTGAATGTTTAAAACAAATAGGCATGCAATTACTTTATGGTGGAAATTAATATTGAATAGATTGCACAAGTATTCAATTTTAAATAAACTTTATTGAGTTTATTTACCTACGTGTCGGATGCAATGGAAGATTGTGTTTGCCCAGTCAAGACTCTTAGGCATTCAACCATGGATCCATAGCCTTGCTGGAAGGCAATCTTCAAGCCCTCTTCTATGGGAACTCTGTTGAATTCAGAGCCCTAAATTTTTGCAGAAGATCATGATTTTTTCTTCTATGGTGTGATAAAACCAATTTATTTTTCAATTTATTATAATTTGGATGCAATATTTCATTTATTGATACTTACAATTCGTGTGGCTAATTTCATATAACCACCAAAGCCAAGTTTGTGTTGCCCTTGCTTTTCTAGTCTAGCCTTTGTTACCTTCGATGTGTCGGGCAGCCTATGAAAAGTTTGAAATATGTTACATTATGTAAAAAGAAAGAGTAATCAGTATATAATTACATTGTTGATAGTATCACACATAGCATACTACTTTTTTTAAAAAAATTAATGGCATTTCCATAGCATACAGACATTGAGAGCATATAAAATACAGAGTTCAATCCATGAATTATGGAAAATAGATATTTGTTGGTTATATTCATAACGCTGATTACATTGCACAAAACATACTACAACTACATAAATATCAGATGGTGACAGTTGTTTATGCTACCACATTTTTCATACATGTCTACCGGCATTTTATCAAGCAGTTCCTTTGCCTTCTTTGCTATGGCTAAAAGCCTAAAATAGGTGCTTTCAAACAAGCTATGGATGCTTGGAAAAAATCTATTAAAAGCATAATAGTAAGCAATAGCATATAAAAGCGATTGAGCTACATTTAAAAATGCCTCAAAATAATAGTCTCATGGTGATGGAATTCCATGACAATCCACATAGAAATTTGCTTGTCATGGCATTAGTTATGGAATTCCATCACCATGAGACCACGATACAAACATTTTAAATAGTTCACTACCTTTTCTATGCTACCACATTTTTTCACTTTTCTATGGCTAAAAGTAAAACCTCAAATAGGTGCTTTCGAGACAGAAGCTATGGATGCTTGGAAAAATCTACCAAAGCATAATAGTAAGCAATAACATAGACAAAGTGACGGCCGATTGTTTGAAAAATTCCTAAAAAGGAAATCTTTGATCTCCGCGGTGATGGAATGCCATGACAATCCATAGCAATTTTCTTGTCATGGCATTTGTCATGGCATTCCATCACCATGAGACTACCATTTCTTTGAAGACGGCCCTTTCAAGCAGGTTCAACTGCCTTAATACATCTTTACATTTTTCATACATATCTGCCAAGCATTTTATCAAACAGTTCATTGCCTTGCTGCTATGGCTAAAAGTCTAAAATAGGTGCTTTTAAACAAGCTATGGATGCCTGGAAAAAATCTATCAAAGCATAATAGTAAGCAATAGCATAGACAAGGTAGTGAACCATTTCAAAAAATGCCTCAAAGAAATGTGGTCTCATGGTGATGGAATGCCATGACAATCCATAGAAATTCGCTCGTCATGGAATTCATTATGGCATTCCATCACAATGAGACCACATTTTTTTGAAGCATTTTTTCAAATAGTTCACTACCTTTTCTATTCTACCACATTTATCATACATGTTTACCAAAGCATTTTATCAAACAGTTCAATGCCTTCATGCTATGGCTAAAAAGTAAAAACCTCAAATAGGTGCTTTCGAACAAGCTATGGTTGCTTGGAAAAAATCTACCAAAGCATAATAGTAAGCAATAACATAGACAAGGTAGTGAATTGTTTGAAAAAATGCCTAAAAGAAATGTAGTCTCATGATGATGGAATGCCATGATAATACATAGCAATTTGCTTGTCATGGCATTCGTCATGGCATTCCATCACCATGAGACTACATTTCTTTGAGATATTTTTTTCAAGCAGTTCACTGCCTTGTCTATGCTACTAAATTTTTCATACATGTCTACCAAAGCATTTTATCAAACAGTTAATTGCCTTGCTGCTATGGCTAAAAGTCTAAAATAGGTGCTTTTAAACAAGCTATGGATGCTTGGAAAAAATCTATCAAAGCATAATAGTAAGCAATAGCATAGACAAGGAAGTGAACTGTTTCAAAAAATGCCTCAAAATATGTGGTCTCATGGTGATGGATACTACTTAATGAAATCCATAGAAATTTGCTTGTCATGGCATTAGATTGGCATTCCATCACCATGGTGCTTGTTTTGCAGAAACATTTTTCAAATAGTTCAAGCTTTTCTATTCTACCCACATTTTTGAACATGTACGCCCAAAGCATTTTATCAAATAGTTCAGCGCCTTCATGCTATGGCTAAAGAGTAAAAACATCAAATGGAGGTGCTTTTTGAACAAGCTATGGATTCTTGGAAAAAATCTACCAAAGCATAATAGTAAAGCAATAACATAGACAAGGCAGTGAATTGTATGAAAAAATGCCTAAAAGAAATGCATTCTGGGTGATGGAATGCCATGACAATCCATAGCAATTTGCTTGTCATGGCATTCGTCATGGCATTCCATCACCATGAGACTACATTTCTTTTAGACATTTTTTTCAAGCAGTTCACTGCCTTGTCTATGCTACTGCATTTTTCATACATGTCTACCAAAGCATTTTATCAAACAGTTCATTGCCTTGCTACTATGGCTAAAAGTCTGAAATAGGTGATTTTAAACAAGCTATGGATGCTTGGAAAAAGTCTATCAAAGCATAATAGTAAGCAATATCATAGATAATGCAGTGAACTATTTCAAAAAATGCCTCAAAGAAATGTGGTCTCGTGGTCATAGAATGCCATGACAATCCATAGAAATTTGCTTGTCATGGCATTCGTTATGGCATTCCATCACCATGAGACCACATTTTTTTGAAGCATTTTTTCAAATAGTTCACTACCTCTTCTATTCTACCACATTTTTGATACATGTCTACCAAAGCATTTTATCAAACAGTTCAATGCCTTCATGCTATGGCTAAAAAGTAAAAACCTCAAACAAGTGCTTTCGAACAAGCTATGGATCCTTGGAAAAAATCTACCAAAGCATAATAGTAAGCAAAAACATAGACAAGGTAGTGAATTGTTTGAAAAATTGCCTAAAAGAAATGTAGTCTTACGATGATGGAATGCCATGACAATCCATAGCAATTTGCTTGTCATGGCATTCATCATGGCATTCCATCACCATGAGACTACATTTCTTTTAGACATTTTTTTCAAGCAGTTCACTACCTTGTCTATGCTACTGCATTTTTCATACATGTCTACCAAAACATTTTATCAAATAGTTTATTGCCTTGCTGCTATGGCTAAAAGTCTAAAACAGGTTCTTTTAAACAAGCTATGGATGCTTGGAAAAAATCTATCAAAGCATAATAGTAAGCAATAGCATAGACAAGGCAGTGAACTGTTTCAAAAAATGCCTCAAAGAAATGTGGTCTCATGGTGATGGAATGCCATGACTATCCATAGAAATTCGCTTGTCATGGCATTCATTATGGCATCCATCACCATGAGACCACATTTTTTTGAAGCATTTTTTCAAATAGTTCACTACCTTTTCTATTCTACCACATTTTTCATACATTTCTACCAAAGCATTTTATCAAACAGTTCAATGCCTTCATGCTATGGCTAAAGTAAAAACCTCAAATAGGTGCTTTTCATTTTAAGCTATGGATGCTTGGAAAATCTACAAAAGCATAATAGTAAGTAATAGCATAGACAAAGGCGGTGAATTGTTTGAAAAATGCCTTAAAAATTCATTCTCGCGGTGATGGAATGCCACTTGGCAATCCATAGCAATTTTATTGTCATGGCATTCATCCTTGTGGCATTCCATCATGATGAGACCACATTTCTTTGAGACATTTTTTCAAGGTTCAACTTGCCTTGTCTATCTCTTGCATTTTCATACATGTCTACCAAAATTTTATCAAATAGTTCATTGCCTTCTTTGCTATGGCGAAACGTCATAGTGCTTTTAAACAAGCTATGGATGCTTGGAAAAATCTATCAAAGCATAATAGTAAGCAATAGCATAGACAAAGTGAAGCTGATTTCAAAATGCCTCAAAAGAAAATAATGAGTCTCAGTAATCATCAGAATCATGACAATCCATATAAATTTTCTTGTCATGGCATTCGTTATTGCATTCCATCAACATGAGACCACATTTTTTTGAAGTATTTTTTCAAATAGTTCACTACCTCTTCTATTCTACCAAAATTTTCATACATGTCTACCAAAGCATTTTATCAAATAGTTCAACGCCTTCATGCTATGGCTAAAAAGTAAAAACATCCAACAGGTGCTTTCGAACAAGCTATGGATTCTTGGAAAAAATCTACCAAAGCATAATAGTAAGAAATAACATTGACAAGGTAGTGAATTGTTTGAAAAAATGCCTAAAAAAAATGGAGTCTCACAGTGATGGAATGCCATGACAATCCATAGCAATTTGCTTGTAATGGCATTCGTCATGGCATTCCATCACCATGAGACTACATTTCTTTGAGACATTTTTTTCAAGCAGTTCACTGCCTTTTATATGCTAATGCATTTTTCATACATGTCTACCAAAGCATTTTATCAAACAGTTCATTGCCTTG
>VDFB02098656.1:0-124022 GCA_007258455.2 Sequoia sempervirens
GGATACTATAAGTCTCATCTGCTAACACACTATCGCAAAACCATATCGGGTCCACACTGAGAAAGGATTCCATTAATACATTTAAAAGGGGCACTCTCTCTGATGAGGCATTTCTTTTGTTTTTTCAAGAAGTGAGGTGGTACTTCTGTGGTGGCTAAGTAATTCACAATATCAACAAACCAAGGAGTTTTAGTGGAGATGGCGAACAAATTTTCATCTGGGAATTCATCTTGTACCAGAGCACAGTCGCCATCATGTTTAATCCGGGATAAGAAGTCTGCGAATATGTTGGACTTCCCTGGTTTGTCAACAATTGTCACATTAAACTCCTGGAGAAGGAGTAACCACCTAATTATCCTTGCATTTACCACCTGTTTATTCATGAGATACTTAATGGCTGCATGGTCTGTGTGCACTGTAACTTTGTATCCTGTGACATAATGTATAAATTTCTTGATGGCGTGCACTACAACCAAGAATTCCTTCTCTGTTGGGGTATAATTCTTCTTTGTTGGCGTCAAATTTTTGTTGATAAATATATAGCATATTTCCCTCCATTCTCATCTTCTTTCCCTAGAACTACTCCAATGGTGTCATCAAACGCATCAGCATAAATGTGAAATGGTAGGTTCCAGTTAGGTCCTCAAAGGACAGGGGTAGAGGTGAGTTTCTCTTTAATTTATTCAAATGAGGACTGGCACTCAGGTGTCTAGATAAAGTCAACATTTTTCTAAAGGAGAGAAAACATTAGGGTTGGGATTTTGCTAAAGTTTTCTATGAATATTTGGTAGTATCCAATATGCCCTAAGAAACTCCTGACATTAGTCTAAGTCTTGAGAATCTCAAGTTGTTAATCCCTTCAGCTAAAATATGATGTCCTAGCACTATTCCTTGTTCCACCATGATTAAGCATTTCTCGTGACTAAGGGACAACCAATGATCCTCACACCGTTTTAACACCTTGTCTAGATTTGTGAGAGCTTCATCGTAAGTTGAATCATGTAAAATTAAATTTTCCATATAGACTTCCACACACTCATTTACCAACTCAACAAATATAGCTAGGATGGCCCTCTGAAAGGTGGTAGGAACATTACATAGCCCAAAGGGAAGAACCCTATATGCAAATGTTCCCCAAGGGCAAGTAAAGGTCGTCTTATCCTGGTCTTCCACTGCTACCTGTATCTGGTTGTATCCACTAAATCCATCCAAGAATGAAAAATATTTTCTCCCAGCCAAGTTATCCAACACTTGTTCCATGAATGGTAAGGGAAAATAATCTCAGTGTGTTGCTTTTTTAAGCTCCCTATAATCTACACACACTCTCCACTTCCCATTCTTCTTTGGAACTATAGCCAAGGGTGACAACCATTTGCTGTCAGAAATTGGGTAGATGAATCCTACCTGCAAGAGTTTCTCAATCTTAGTTTTAACGATGTCTTTAAGAGCAATATTGAGTCTCCGTTGTGGTTGGCGAATAGTTTGAACATCCTTAGTATAGATATGGTGTGTACACACACCAGGGTGTATTCCTCTCATATCTTTATAATCCCAGGCGAACACTTTAGATCTATTCACTAGGGTAAATAGTCTTTGTTCTTCCATCTCAGTCAACCAACTATTGATGTTCAAGGTTTTCCCTAGTAGCAACATAATGGTTTTGAATCCAAGATAATTAGATGTGATAGTGTGAATGAGCCTTGTCAATGTGTTAAGTGGGTAGTTGTCTGATATAGTTTTATGAAGCTGAGCAACATCTGCAAAGAAATGGAAAGTTTTTGGGACTAGGTTCATCAAAGGGCAAGGAAATCCAATAAACTTAGCATCATCAAATTCTGCTTGATCTGTGTTGATTGGGTGTCCTAGGATTTCTCAGATGTCTGACATCTCTTCACTATTAGAGTCTATTGCAATGCTTTCCACGTCGCTCTCTAATTCATCCTCTAATTCTTCACCATGTTGTTTAATGACGACCATGGCCAGTGAAGCCAAATTTTCCTATCTAGTAGGACTTTCTGGTTCATCAACCCATACTTTTCTATGTTCAACAGGCTTGGTAGGAGGATACAAGAACAATTTTTTCCTATTGGTTCCATGGGAGATTGTCATTCCTCCTTCCTTGCAGTCAATTTTGGCTGCAACCGTAGCTAGCCATGGTCGTCCCAAAATTATTGGATAATTGTCTTTGGGCATAAGGGATTCAATTATTTGGAAATCCACTAGATATTCCCATCCATCCACTTTAACAAGAATGTTTTCAATGATGCCCTTGGGAATAGCTATGGATTGGTTTTCCATCTATAGGACTATAGTTGTGGGGCATAGATCAGTAAGTCTCAATTTTTCCATCACATCAATAGTCATTACGTTAATGGCTACTCCAAGGTCCACTAAAGCATTGGGTATTGCTACCCCGTTAACTGTTAATGTTATAAGCAAACTTCCTCGGTCATCATATTTTAGAGCAGTGACTGTTCTAGCTAACAAATCAGCTAGGTATCCATTGATATGAATAGTGTTGATTCGTTTTGGCTTCCTCCCTAGGGTTTTGATGCACAACTGTTTAATCAACTAGTTTAACTCAAGGATCTCTTTAATTGCTTGTAACAAGGGAACTTCAATATGCAATTGTTTAATTTCCTACATCAGTGCAATTTCCATAAGTGAAGTTGTTTCCAGAGCATCTTTCACAAAGATTGGTTTCAATCGCTCTGGAAAAGGGCCTTTGGTTTTGTCTTTAGTCACATGATTTTTTAAAGATTCAGTTGGAGACTGACCCTCCTCCTCCTAAGGTAGGTTGGTAGCTCCTACTGAAGATGGCAGGTCAATTTCATGTTGTAGAGTGTCTAGGGTTTGTTCTATAGGCGCGGGTGTTATTGTTGTTTCCTCAGCAAAATTTTGGATAGGTTCATCTATGATTTCTTTGATAGTCGACTGCGAAAGTATTTTACCGAACCTCAACTGTAGGTTTCCACAGTGTATTGTGTTGAGTCCAGTGACATTGTCCTATTCAGCGAAATACACCAGAAGATTTGGATGATTGTTCTTTGGATTACGGATTGGTTGCGCCAGAAGTGGCGGTTGGTTAACTTGTTTAGTTTGTTGTGTGTTCTGAGGAGGTGATAAGAGATTCTGTTGATTAGGCATCCTCCTGGGACTATAATAGAAATGATGTTGGGGTTGATTCCATTGAGGAATGAAATTTTGAGGGTACCACTGCTATTGAGACTGGTTGGGCCATTAAGGGTTACCCCAAGATTGGTTTGTCTAGTTTGGTGGTCCCCAAGGATAGGTTCCATAGTTAGAGGGTACTGGTGGTGGTGCCTAAGGCCAAGGCGTTTCCCATTGATTATTGTTCCAATTTGATTGGGGCCACCAGTTAGGATTGGAATTTTGGTCATAGGAGAAATTACCTCCCATTTTTTGGTTGACGACATTTACTTCTTCCTCGACTGGAGTTGTTATTTTTCCATAATTTTTGAGAGAATTTAATAGTTCACATTGATTAGTGGGGTGATTCTTGTCACATACTTGACAAATTTCAATCTTGTCAACTTTGTCCAAGGGACACTCTCTTAACAAATGTTTGTTTTGACACCTAGGGCAATAAATAGACAAAGTCTCAGGATTTCTAGTTTTAGCCTAGATTCCATCTAAGGTGGTGTTTAGTTGGACAAGAATATCAGTTTTGAAGTTGGCCAACTCCTCACGAATTTTATTTATGTCATTAGAACCACGTAAGGGGGTAAGCTCCCTGATACCTCCTCGAGTACGAGAGAAGTTCTGACACAATTCTGTAATTTCTTCTAGTCTCAGTTGAGACACGTCTCCTTTTCCCATTGAATCTAAGCTCCTCCAAGATTCATTGTAAAGACCTTTGAGGAATAAGGTCTTTAAAATATCAAGGCTTATAACTTCCCCACCACAACATTTGGACAAGAAGATAAACCTATCTAGGTAATCCTCTAGACTTTCATCCTTATTTTTCCTTATTTTGAATAGTTCTTCTTTCCCATCACTCACCCTATAGTAACTCTGATATTTCTCCAAAAAGATAATCTCCATTTCATCCCAGGAGGTTATCGATTGAGAAGCTAACCCCATAAACCAGCGCATAGTTGAGTCTTTTAGAGTGGAAGGGAAAAGCTTCAGTTTCTGATTATCAATCTTGTAGTCATAGGTTTGACACAAGACTTTGAATTGAAATAGGAACTGATCAGGGTCCTCAGTAGACAAACCTTGAAAGGTTGGTAACAAGGCTGGTGAGATATTTTTCATTGTTGTCTCGTCATCTGCATCAATAGCAATAGGATAAGTGAATGTGCATGTTGGAGGGTTATCATTGTTGTGGTTATTGGCAGCATTTCTATGGTCACCCATGGTGTTGGAGGGATGTAATCCTCTTCCAAAATTTGCTCAGTGGCACGAGGTTTAAAGGTTTGCGAAAGAATATTCTCCTCGACCACTATTCGTTCTCTTTCTAGGGTATGTGGGAAGGTCTCAGGTTGACCCTATTCGGTCAATTCCTCGCTAAGTTCTTGGTTTGAGTTTCCTTCCTCCCTACTTGTTGGTACATCGACTTGGGGGTTTTTGGTATAAATCTTCCATGGGGGCCTCATTTCCTAACCATGCAAAAAAGAAGCCAAAGAACTATTCCTATTCCTAAGAGAGGTATTCAAGATATCTCCTACTAACACTAGAAAAGGGTCCCCGACAATGACACCAAAAAGTGACAGGCTGTCATTAGGTCCTAGCACTTTAGTGAATAAACACATCAATATATCAACCGGGCAGTGTCCAATGGATGTATGCAATAGAGGACATCTCAACTTCTCTGTTAAGCACTAATCAACTAAATAAAAGTTCTAATCTAAGGGGCCTCTAATCTAGAAAGAAATAAATCATCTATCTAGGAAGTGGAAAAATAACTCAAATCAGAAAACAAAAAAATAAGAATTTGAAAAGCATCACCATTATGCTAGAAATCATGGAAACAATTAATCTAAAGAATGCATAAATTGATGAAGAAGTAAAGCATGCAAAGAAATTAGGAAACATTTATCTAATGCAGAAAAAAATAAGCCAATTGCTAATCATAAAACCACTAATCAAAATCAACTGAAGAAAGGTGCTTCGGACATTCAAATTCTAAGCTTAGAAGCTACAGACTCAGTTACAATCTGCAAGCTTGACACTAACAGTATAACATGTACTCATGAAAATAAAATGCAAATGCAACTTTTATTCTATCAAATGAAAATGCAGAACAAGAAACAAATACTTATCTCTCTATCTCTAACCCTTGAGTGGCTAGCTCGTGGGTGTATCTACTACTACTTTAGATCACATGCACTAGAAAAATCTCTCTATTACTTCATTCCATAGATACATCCATATTACACAGTAATTCAAAGAGTGGCGGGAAAACTCATATTCATATGGTAGTTTTTACTCAAAAGACAAATTGACAGCATAACGATAATCTTCTTCTCATGATTTGTAACAGTTATATGAAAAATGACTTAACAAAAATCCTATTTTTCAGTCAATCAAGTCTTTCAACAAATTTCCCATAGTAAAAGGAACTTAAAAGCCCATGATATACAATATTAAAGAGGCTTCGCATGAGTCATAAAGTCTTTGAAACTAAAAAATAACATAATTATAAAGACTCGGCCAAAATGTGTGCTCCTAGAATTTTAGCGCTCGCTCGATGGTTTTCAAAAGTATAAAAACCCGCATTCATTTCCATTCTGACTGGAATGGTGAATGGTGGTGGAGTTGACCTGCGCAATACTCAAGACTAAACCATTAAGTCAACATAAGTTAGTTTAATTTAATCAACTCCAAGGAATAAGTTTGTACGATTATTCATAGAAAGAGAGCACTTATTTTTCCTAAAGGTAATCAATTGGCAAGGTTATTAAGGTTGAAGGTTTAGAATTACATATTGAACCCATTATACTGATGAGGTTATTTTTACCTCATCACTTCTTCCCTTTTTGAGCAGTCCGGGAAGACCTCCTTCCTAGGCCTCTTTTCTCTAGATTGTGTAGTGCATTGTTCCTACTTTCATCCTTTGGAAAATTTGGTTGGAAAGGAATCGTAGGATTTTTTGTGAGGATAGGATAATGGTTCAATAGGTTGGGCACAAAATTGTTGGTGTGATCCAAGAGATGGTGGAATCCAAATGTGATGTGGATTATTCATTGGAAGGGAGTGATGATGAGATTGTGAACAGATTGGGCTTACAAGGGTTGAATTCTATCTTTGCTTGTGTTAGGAGAGGTAGGTGGGCTAAAAATAAGGTTCAAATGGTTGGAAGATGGTTGCCTCCTCCAGTGGATGTTTTGAAGATCAATACAGATGGCTCCTCTAAGGGTAATCTTGAGCCTGTTGGGATTGGTGGAGTTGGAAGAGACTGTTCTGGCTCGGTTATTTTATTTTTCTCCATTCATAAAGGGAAGCATTCTAATAACCTTATGGAGGGTTGGCGATTCTCTGGGCTATTGAGCGTGCTTGTGCTTTGGGTTGGCGTAGGATTATCTATGAATTTGACTCACATATTATTGTTAATTCCTTGCATGAGCAAAAGGTGGATATGGTTAATTGGAAGCTTGCTTTGGTGGTTCGATAGAGTTTTTAGATGTACTCTATTTTGGAAGGGGTGTCTTTTTCCCACATTCCACGTGAATGGAATAGGGTTGCTAATTGTTTGGCTAAGTGGGCTTCGAAGCATGCTGATGATTCAAAGATTGAGGAGTGCAGATAGTTACCCCTGATTATTGTCATGAATTAGAGAGGGTCATTGCTTATGATATGGATGGATAAGGAGTTTGTGGCAGTGTGGTTGGTGGTCTTTGTCTTGGTTGGGTGTTTTTGTGCTATCTTTCGTAGGAGCCTATAGGTTCCTTGACCCCTCTGTATTGTTTATTTCTTGATTTCAATAAACTTTTTACCCCTCTTTTATTTAAAAAAAAACATACCCCTCAAACTTTTATTCACTCCTCTTCATAACTCCTACCTTCTTGCATTCTTTCTTTTTTCCCTTTTCACTTATAATTTAATTCCTTTGATAATCCAACAAAAAGTAACTTAATTAATTCAATTTAACTTTTCTATAACTTAAGTTACTTTTGCACCATTAAATAATTAATTTTAATTGTCCTTTTTAATTTAATCTTTTTGGACAACTTAAGAATTAATTATTTAATTACAATGTTGACTTACAAAAATTGGGGACATTACAAAGTTTCAATGATGCATCTATTTGGATTGAGATAAATTAGGGTTTCCATTTTAGAATGTGAACTTCAGACATTAGATCTGATTAACTTAGTAACTTGACATAGATACCTAAAACCTATTAGATTTCCTAGTTTAGCATTACACTTTTCATATTCTCTCATTGTTTAGCATAGAATTGTATCCTCAGATTAACATTTGCATTTAAGTATTTATCCACCATATTAGTTAGCAATCTTAGCATTTAAAATTAGTAAACTAATCAATCTTGATCAAACCTTAGTTATCCCTTAATTTTCCTGATCTCATATCCTTTCATCATCCTATCAATAGTTGGGCCTAAAACTCATTAGTCTAGTTTAGGTTTGACTCTTATCAACCATCATCTTGATCATTGTCCTTTCTAAGGTTTAGATATTTCTTGTGATCACTTTGGTTTATTATCATTTGCAAACATCCTTTAACAACAACAAAAAAAAAATATAGCATAAGTTCATTTGTAAGCATCCTTTAAAGGAAAAAAAATCCAAAAACACAATATTTAGCATAGGTTCATGCTTTCTTAAAACCATAAAAAAAATAAAAAAATCTAAAAAGGCCAAAAAACCCCAAAACAACATATTTTAGCATATCAGGTCTTGTATGGTTGAAACAAGGTAAAAGAGAAAGTGAAAACAAATGGATCCTACAGTTGACCCTACCTTTAATCCCACTAGCACAATGTAGTTTGGAACATCCTCAAGTTCACAACCAACACCACAACTGGGAACTACACTACCTCCTTCTAATGATGAGTTTAACTTGACTTATGTTGAGAAAAACTTAACCTAGGAGGAAATTGATGATGCTTCACAAGATCCCCGAATATTGAAAGTGATAGATGCGCTCTTGTCTACAGATCCCAACAAATACTTCTTATTTCTTGTGCAAAATGGAGCTAGGCTTCCCACGGATTTTGATATTTCTGTTGTGATGGAACCAACACCTAATGTGACATTCCAAAGCAAGGTTCCATTAATATCATACCCTCATCAAAAAATATCCCTTCACAAAAATTAAGCACAAGTATGTTTCTTGGAAGAACATCCCATAATGTAACAAGCTTGAACATACGTACACCTCCACCATTTGGGCTACATTTCACAAAGTCACTTTACAACATGTCACCATTGTTGGGATATGGTTTTGTACACTATTGCATAAAATGATTATTATATTATTGTAATTAAATAATTATTTAGTTGTGATGCACCTTGGTGGTGTGGATAATCACACTAGGTAATTATTTGGGGACCCACTTATGTTGTATTGTAACATTATATTATTATTTAATGTGTGGGAGACATGTGATAATAATTTAATATTGGGAAATATTAAATAAAGTGATCTCTTAGTACCCAATATTAAATAAGGGGTTAGTGGTTTTTTATTCACATGGTTTTGTGGTACATGGTTTCACCTTACCACTAGTTGTATTTTGTGTGATCTTGTTTCTATAAAAGAAAACAAATGTGTAGTGGTTTAGGTTGGCTGAGTGGGTTGACTGTCATTATTGAGTCTTCTTGAGGAATGCATTTGTGAAGCATGACACATGATGTGTGGATTCATGCTTGGAAACATGGGAATGCATTGGAGGGCTTGATGCTTCAGAGGTATTCAATGTAACTCTTGTATTGCTTTATTACTGAATAATATGATGGAGTATGGATGCTTTTGGAGGTTGGATTTTTCCCTCTTGAGGGTTTTCTCAGGGAATATCTTGTGTTATCTTGTGGCTTGTCTATTTGATCTATTCGTTTTGACAACTTGTATGCATGTTTATCTCTCATGGGTTATCTAGGAAATGAATAAGATTGTGGGTTGAATGCAATATTTTCTAACAAGTGGTATCAAAGCTTTCATGGTTGAAGAATTTTTGTTATAACCCTAGTTTGAGAGTTTTTTGCAAAGTTGAAGCCATGCACATGCATGTAGGGTTTGAGGCATTACAAGATATGGAACACATGTTGTAGGTGTTTATATGTAGATTTGGGCTTTTGGGTTGTCAAGACTTGTTGCGTTTATTGCAGATCTGAAGTTTTCCAAATTTGGGTGAAAGAGGGTTTCTTGGTTTGAATTTGCATATGAGGGTTTTGTAGGGGAAATTTCATAGATGAACTCTTGAGACAAAATGGACCTTATGGTTTGATTTAGGTTGGCTGAGAGATAAATTTTGATATAAAATTTGACATATTTTGAAGAAGTCGAAAAAAATGTGATTTGTTTTTAGTAAAAAGGCCAATTTTTCCAAATTCGACATGTGCAGAATATATATATATATATATATATATATATATATATATATATATATATTCCCTATTAAAATTTTGTACAAAAAAAAATGTTTCGGGCATTTTTTGAAAAATCCTTCAAGATCTCATCCTGGAGCCTTTGCACTCAGCGAGACTTGATCCCTGGTGGGTTCATTTTGAACCTTTCAACTTCACCAGTAGAGGGCCCATTGAGAATTTGTGGATGACCTCCATCAAAAAAAAAAAATCCTAAGAGAGAACAATTAAAAAGGGTTAGAAATATTAAAAAAAAAACATATATTTTAGTGGGGGGTACGGGGTCCGCAGATGCGTACCCACCCCTGCAGCACTTGCATCAACCAATGTCCCGTCACAAGTTGTACTATGCAGATTATGAAATGTGTCGACCCTTTTTCTTAAGGCTTTAAAACTTTGAGTTATTTAAAAAAATAAAATGGCCGCCTAAGTATTTAAAAGGTAGGGAGTCTTTAATGATTTTAAAACTTTTAAGTCAAATCATGTAAATCGCCCCTCCTTATTAAAGACTAATTTTTAAAATATTAAATATTAAAGGAAATTCGTCACTTTTAAAGTTAGAAATTTTTTGTTGGAGTGGGGCCCACCAGAAACTTGTTTATATAGTTAAATTAGACATTTTTTAAAATTAGCATAACTATTTCCCACGATGTCAGACTTTTGACTTCTTATAGTCGTTGGAAAGTTGGTTCAAAGCACTACATAGTGGTATAGGTTTGGTTCACTAATTTTTCCATTTTGACATATTTTTGGAGCTTAGAAGTCATATGTTCTCATTTGCATGATTTTGGTCATAACTTTTGCATATGGAATTGAATTTTTAATTTCGAAGAGGTGTTGGAGAGAATTTGTAGTGTACTACATAGTGGTTTAGATTGTTTATCAGTTTGTGGAACATGTTGATCTTGGTACTTGTTTGATCGCTTGTAGGTGCCTGAGATTCAGGGTGTGATTGTGTGAGTATCTGGATGAGGCAAAAGGAAAAATGAGGGAGTACATGTTTTTATATATTATTTATGATGCTACAACTGATTATTAGATTGGTGCTTCCTGGTATAGGTTTACAAGTGTTTTTTAGAGTTGGGACCTTGATGGTGATAGGTACATAGGTTGTCTTCAATTTTTAGGACATGGTTGGACATGGTTTGAGACTTGGAGTCTTGTATGGATGATAGTTGAGTGCAAATACAATAATGGATATGGTTATGATGTCATGGATATGTAGGTACATTTGATGCATTGACACAACATGATCATGTATGTGGTTGTTTGGCGTTGATATGGTTTGATGTTAGGAGATTGTTCTTATCTCCTTGATGCTTATTTGGTTCCTTGACTATGATTACTCATTTGTGGAGATGGTTGGAAAATCAGATCTATGGTTGATTTGGTGTTTGAGACTTGATGTCTATAGAATTATCTTCTTTGATATCTTGGTTTGTAGTTTATTGATGTGATGATGAGTTTGCATGTTTCAGTGATTGGATCTATGAGTTATGCAGGTTGTGGATTAGCTACCCATTCACTTGCAGTGGGATGACTCGGATGTGGACTATCTATATCCACTAGGTTTGATTCATTGTTGTTGCAGATTTCATTAGTTGGCCTTGTTTGTGGTCATTTGTGTATTGGTATGATGTTTTGGGATTGAGAGGATGGATGGTTAGAGTACTTGATTAATCAAGTGATGAGACTTACAACATGTGGTTTGATCACGATGTCATGATAGCTTGTTACATTAATTGGTTATACACTTTCAGTGAGAGCTTTTGATAGTGATGATTTGGTGGTGTAGTATTGGTTTGTGATGTTTTGATAGTGGTTGTATGTACCTTCTTGTCTTGGACATCTTGGTTTACTTTTATGTTACTAACATTGGAGTTGAGTGTGTGTAGACCTAGATGATCTTCATGGAGAGGATGGTAGTCATGATGCCATGTGCAGCTTGTATCACGGTTCAGTGGGAGTTGTTGGCAGTGACATGGATGTGTCATTGGTTATGGTTATCTTCATATGATTGGAGATATGGTTTCTTGGTTTAGAGTTTTTTGAATGATGTTTTGATATACTCTTTATTCTAGATTAGAGTTTGGAATATAACATGTTCTCTTGAGATCATGATGTATGTTATGGTGCATGCGATCTCCAAGGAGGAGATGGTTAGATCATGTTGTCATGATAGATTCCTGATTTTTTGGTTGGAGCTTTGACATTGATCATGTGTAGTTCTCTTTGTATTGAGTACATTGATCATTTTCTTGATTACTTCATGATGGTGCTATGTTTCATTTGGAGTTTGGCATGGATTGATTGGTTACATGTGCTCGTGGATACTTAGAGATGTAGGTGATGGTTGGAGTTCTGTTGTGTTTAGAGACATTTTCTTGAGATGGTTACTCTTTGGAGGTTTCAATAGAAAGACTTAGGGACTTTCACCTAGATATCGACATGGGTACATGATAGACTGATAGAGGAAGTTGTTCTTGGAGTGAGTCATGATGACTTGGTTATCCTGGAGGAACATTCTCATTCCCCACTCTTGGTCTACTTGGCAACTTGTTATTTGAGAGGTATTTTCCCATTATATCTTTCAAATGTGTTATGTTTCATGCTTTCATTTCTCATGGGATTGAGTTGATTCATGGTGATTGATTATGAATACTCATTTGAGGATTGTTTAGCATGAGTTTATATGCTTTATCTTTCATAATTATGAATCTTGAGCTATGGATAGTGTAGACATTGAAAATATACAAATTGATATTGGACACTCGATCCTGATCTACTAACATCGCTTCATTCTAAATTATCCCTCTGTCTAACCATTTAATCAAATAGGCTTATTTGATTAAAATCATCATAATTCTCCTTTTAATTAAATAAATCCCTCGATTTAATTAAATCATTGTCTCTGTGTAATTAGCTAGGTCATTTCATCTTCCTATCTTTGATTTAATTAAATAATCCATATTATTTGATTAAATCTCAAAGTTCATCTAATTAAATAAAATAAATCAAACATTTATCTAATTTAATCTAACATCACCCCCTTTGGTTAAATAAATAAAAAATATTTATTTAACTAAGTCTAAATCATTCTTTTCTCATTTTGAGTTATTTAAATCCTAAAATCTAAGTCAAAATGGTCAAATCAACTAATCTTCTTTAAATTAATCAAATCATGATCAATGATTAATCCTAATCACTCAAATCCTCTAGATTTTGCAACTTGCACATGAAAATCAATTTAATTGATTTATAAATCAACTATTTTCATTCAAAAATGCATCAAAGATGGAATATTCCTCAAATTTGAAATCTCCCCCAAAAAGGACTTGTCCATCCAACAAAGTATTTAAAGCTCTTACTTTGTCTCTTACATGTTTCCCACTTGGCATTTAACTCATCTTTCATCTCCCCTAAACATGTCATCTCATCAAATTCAAATTTCAAACTTGCACATGGATCAAAATATGCTCAAACTTCATCCTATCAAATGTTGACAAGTGGCACCTTGCCATTGGTTGAATGTTAGTCCCACATTGCTTCATTTTTGGCATTCATCCATCTTATAATTCTATAAATGAAGAGCTCATCCTTCATTTTATTCATCCACCAATTGAGTAAACTTATTATACTCAAATTTAGAGCAATTTTCATCCATCTTATTAAGTTCTATAGCTAGGTTATGCAGATTTTATCTTGAGAGAATTCATCAATCTTCATCAAAGTGGATCATCATTCATCAACATTCATCAAGCTTGCATCATTGGAGTTGGGAAAGGGCCAATTTTCACATCAAATTGGCACCAATTCCCTCAAAAGATTAGGAGTTTGCTTGCTTTAGAATAGATTTTGATATGCTTTCAAGTTTCATTGTGTTTTTCCTTTCATTTTCTATCTCTTTTTCTATTCAAATGAATTTCTTGAGGAATCCTTATTCTTGCTTGCATTTCACCTTTTAATGTGTTTGCTCATGTTGTTTTGCAGGTATTGGGATTAGGGTTCTACATTTGGCGGTAGAAGGAGGGCAATCACACATTCCAATCACATTTTTTTTTCAAAATTACGTGTTTTTGTTTGTTTACAGGAAACAACACCACTCACAGTCCAGCAAGGCTATATAGCACCGCTGGAAACAAACTGCACCGTAAAAACTTCAAATAGCGCCGCTCACAGTCCAGCGGGGCCATATAGCTCCACTGACAGTCCAGCGGGTCCATATAGCGTCGGTCACAGTACAACGGGGCTATACAATACCGCTCCAGAATCAAACTGCACCGCTCAAAAATCAAACTGTGCCGCTAGAGTCTCCAGTGTAGCCATATAGCGCCGCTGCAAAATCAAACAAAGCTGCCATCACAAACAAAACCGCTTGAATTTTTTTCTTTTTCATGCAAACTTAAAATGGCCATATCTTGGTCATTTTTTGGTCTTTTTTGAAGCTTTTTTTTTTTAAATGGGGTATAATTTCATAAGCTATGTATTGATGTAGGTTATTATTAACTTTCATAGAGTTAAAATTTTCAAATTTTCACTTAATGTCAAATCATAATGAAACTTGGTCTAAATTTTAGGGTTTTTATGCTTAATCATTTATCTAACCTTCATATCTTTTTGTTCCTTGATGTCATCTAACATTTGGATCTTGTATTGTAGGTTTTAAAGGATCATGGAGAATGGAAGTCAAAGAGAAAATCATTATCACATCATTGTATCAAGTGTTTTTGAACACTTTGGGGAGAAATTATAATCCCACTTCTAAGGATTTTACCCCTTCAAGATTTTAGGACCTACTAAATTTATTTTTGACTCTAAAAAGAACATTTCAATTTTTTTGCTACAAAGGGCTAAAATGAACATTAGGAACACAACTTACTAGAGTTTATTTTTTTGGTTAACAATTGAACAAAACAACTCTCATTTGTCTTTTGGCGCTTAAAAAAAAATCACAATTGCTTTGGGGATCTAAAATGAACAAGTGTAACTTTGTTTTGTGATGGCTTACTTAAACTAACCCTCATTGAAAAAGGATGTATGCCCTTCTCTCACGCTTTATAGCGATCTTGAGAATCAAAAGGCCTTTTTCATGATTTTAGGATAAGACAAAGCAATCACCTCCACACTTCATTTTTGGGTTTAAAATTGAACAAAATCTTGTGCGAGTGTGAATAAATTTATTGCATGTGTTCTCCCTTTATTTCTAAACAAGGGTTGATCGAACTATGAATAAGTTTATTCACTTTTGTCTATCTTAGAGGGCCTGCCTTGGGAAAAAATTACTCACCCAAGGGAACGACTCAACCGTTAACACTCTAAAGCCAAGAGTATTTCCAACTAGGATATAAATGTGGGTATTGGAGTAAACGCAAATATCACGCGGTTGATTTTGATGTGATGGATTTGAAAGGGGACTCTCGCCATATGGGTCAATGTCCACGAACAGAAAGTCTGAAATAGAACCCTTGTTTTGTAGTGACCAATTGATCCATTGAGCGAGTTTATCAAAGTGGTGCATTGGAACTTAGATTCCAAGAAGTTACTTTCCATGTCCGATCTTGGTTAAAGTATAGAGGTTAAGACTTCATTCTTAACATACCTTTATACTCTTTCCTTGGAAATTAGATTCCAAGAAGTTATTTGCCATGTCCGATCTTGGTTAAAGTATAGAGGTTAAGACTTCATTCTTAACATACCTTTATACTCTTTCCTTGGTTGCATGTAAAATCATCTCTTCTATGAAGGGAATGAGGCAAGCCCACCAAGAAAAATGTACCAATTGAGCTAGGATGTTATATTGCTTGTGAGTCAATTTGAAAACACAGTGCTTTGATGGAAAACATTGGAAAACCAACATTCAACATGAGCACCAAATCTCAAATCCTTTAGGAGAGGCAAATATATTTGAACAAATTCACATGTTATTGCTTTCCCTTGGGATTCGTATCCTTAGAGGCTTCTAAGCATTTGGATTTCATCTCAATTTTCTCCTACTAAGGTCAACATTAGGAAACGTTTGTCTTGATTTCCTTGATTTCCACATAATGCATTTTGTGGGATGAAAGAAAATTAGGACATTGGACATTCAGTTGAAAACCTAATCAAGAGCGTGTTTGTGGTAAAAAGAATCCATTAAGCAAATATCAAATCAATTGGAACCCACATATGTGCTTGGCATATTTTGGTCATATGGTTTTCATGCAAACATTGGTCTTTTGATTTTGAATTACTCTTAGAGAAAGGCATGTTCCTCACTATCTTGGTCTAGTAAACAAGTCCTTCCTAGGTTCATTTAGAAGCAAATCAAACATTTCACTCATCGCAAACACTTATCAGAATTCATCCCACAAACAACTTTAGAGCTTTGGAAACGTCATCCTAGACTTGGGTAAATCATCAAAATCAAAATCACCTTGTTTAGTTAGGATTATGGGAATGCATCCTTTCTCATACCTCTAGTTAAATTAGTGCCCCTTTGAACAAGTTCATCCTAAGATCACATCTAACATCTTAGGGTTTACAAGTTCATTACCCAAATCAAACCAATCAAAATCAAACCCTAAGTCTAGCATTGATCCAAAGTCCCTAAACGTTCAACACTCATATCATTTCCCCTTTTCATCCTTCATCTCGTCATTAGTCTTAAAAAACCTTAGAGGTCACTTTTGCAACAAGGTCAAAACACAAGGAGAACATGGAATACAAACTTGATCCATACATCATGAGTAATCCAAATCAATTGAACTTTCAAAGCCTTACAAGGCCGATTGATCATCAAAACTCACACTTATACAATCCATACATGGGATCATTACCTTCTACAAATTTCAATGGCACAACAAGTGTGAGTATGCCCAAATCAAATATTGGAACACATTTCCCGATGGCAGATCTAAATCCAAACCTACAAGTCCACCAACCAAACAATCAATGCATGAGCCTTCAAACGAACAACATCATCCCACCTAATCCCTACATGCCAAATGAGAATGTACCAAGTACAAGTTTTCCAAACATGAATCTGACAAACATTGGGATAAATATGTTTGCGAATCATACAGATGTTGTTCAAAATCCAAACAAGATGTTAATGACTCTGTGTATTAATTCAAGTCAAGGTAACACCATGCAAAATCCAAGTTACCGAAAACAAGGCAATGTGATTCCCAACATCAAGAATGTTCAATTTCAACTGATAATGCCAACTCTGAACACCATCCCAAACCAGAACATTGTCACCAATCAATTTTTTCATGATCCCATTCAAAAACCACAAGTATGCATCCCAAATCTGCTTGAACAAAAACCAAATCAACAATATCAAGGGAGTCAAGATCGAAATCAAGATCAAATTTGGCGAGATCAAATTACTACACTTACCAAAATAGTTGAGTCATTGTGCCAAGAGACATCTCCACCACCATTACCCATATCAACATAATTCCTTGGTTTAGGTCTTCCCCCTTTACCTAGCGCCAATCACTCCATTCAAACCAAACCACCTAACACCAATCAAGCCATCACATCAAATCCTTTGAATATACCATCGACATCGCACCAATAGATGGTATCTAATCAAATAACAACATCAATCCCGACAAATCAAAATATGGTCTCCCAAATCATTCTGACCATTCCTATCACCTCGATCACTCCAACCACCTGTTGATGGCAGTTTTGGCACGACAACAATGCAAACAAAATATTGTTATTTTGATTCTCCTGAAAGAGAAAGGCAACACATGGATGCCTTAGCTCCCAAGGTCCTTGTAGTTGGGTCTCAACTATGCTGATGTTACTCAGTGGTCAATGCAATAGTAATATTCAAGGGGCCTGCTAGTGTTGAGCTTCTAGATTTTTCTAAGATCAAACATGAAATGAAACCTACTTTAATTGGGCTTTTAAAGAAACAACAAAAGATAGATAAGGGTTTTGAAACAGAAAAGAACAATAGTTCATCCAATCTTAACCAGACTTGTTAACATCAAGCAATTATAAGCTAAAACTGCAAAACAAGATATGCTTCTGACTGACACAACCTCTTTCATTCACAGTGCTAATTTGCATAACAGAGTTTTAATTACCATTTAAATAAAACACAAATAACATTTCATTCCTTGAAGACTTCACAAATAAAATGATCAATTAAGACAAATATCATTCAGGAACACAACATGAAGTAGATTAAACTCTGATTACTTCTACTGTCAATAAAACAGATAAGCAATATTTACAAAGCTGACACAATCACCAGTGTATAGAGAATCTGTGGCTCCAGATTATTTCCAACTACACTAAGAGAACTTAGAAAATACATTACAGTCTGTACTGAAACCTTACTGCTAACCACTTGAAGACAAGAGAAGCTATCATTACTGAGAATCAAGATGCAACTCTCTCTCTTTCTGTTAACTGACTAACTCCTAACAGTTCTAACTCTGAAAGCTATTGATCTAAAAGGTCTTTTAATCTAGAAGTTCTAATACTAAAATTTCTAACCGTAAAAACTCTAACCTTTACAAAGAGGCAAGAATGCCTTATATACAAAATGCATCAAAAGAATGCATTGTCCCCCCTACACTAGGGTTTATAAAATATCTGCTGACTGTAGGAGAGTCAGCTCTCATATCTTTTGAAAAGAGTTGGTTGTGCATTCACTGTGAATTCCTGCTGTCCATATTGCTAATGAAGGATTCCTACTCGTAGGAGAAGTCTTTTTAGATCTTTTGACAACTACAGCATTAACTTTCCTACATGCATGTCCATCTTCAAACTCTATTGGGGTTCCTTAAATGCTCAGAATATCCTCATCAATGTTGATCTACCTCTTTGCCAGTAGTCGCCACAACTGTCCCTCTGAGCCACAATTTCTTCCTTCCTTCGGCCTTTCTTTCTGTTTTGGACTTCTCTATAGGCTGACCATTGTTCTAGAAATGCCATTGGGCCTTCTTGCAGATTTGAACATTTCACCCGAGCTAAACCATCGCCACCTATTTCTCAGAAAGAGTTCATCTGGTTTGCATTCTATTGGCCTTCTTTCCCAGGAACAGTCAATCAGTCAAAGGGACCAATGAATCACCCTTTGGATTCTTCTAATTGGTCAGGCATACGCCAAGCGAGCTCCTCAAGTGTTCAAAGGTGGTTTGATCAACATCGCATGTCTGTGAGACACCATCGGTGTCTCTTCGATACGAACCCATCCTTCAGTAGTCATCGGGGTAGCATGGGGCATTCGGTGAGACCCTTCGGTGAGCTGTGGGAGTCATACCGAGCTCCAAAAGAACATTGGCAAGATAGCTGCTCATCGATAGGACATCACAGCGATGATATCCCTCTCTTTGGCTCGAAGTTCATTTTCCTTTGAGAAAGACTTCTTAATTGGCCCAAGGTCATGGCAATCCCCCATGGTTATACCGATATCTATTTTTTCATTTGTGAACCTACCGCTATCGGCAAGACTTCAACATATCGAAAAGACCACATGGAAAAGTCCTCATTTTCCTTTGGAGTCTCCCCAACATTCTCCTTATCCTACGGCGGGTTGACTTCATTGTTTCGATGTGACACTGGTAAGTCGGCGAGATATTTCGCCGAAGGCGAAATCTTTGGGTGAGCTTCCTTGTGTCGATGAGACTTTGTTGGGTTGGGGAGACCTTATCCTGAGCTCCTATTCTCTTACCGAGCCCTCCTTTGCGTCGGCGAGACCATCACTTATTGCTATGACCTTATAGTGAAGTCCTTCATTCACTTAGAGTCTTCCCGACCTCTTCTTGTCCTTAATGAGCCCCAACCTTCCTATTTCGATGTGACCTTCACCCTTCGCCAAGACCTTGTGGTGAAAGCATAATTATTTGGTGAGCTATACTATCGCCAAAACCTCATTGTATTCATACCGAAGTGCTTTCTCTTGTTCCAAATGTGTCGCCGAGACTCCTACATTTTGTTGAGACCTCTTGGCACATGCCTTTCCTCTCCACGAGCTCCTTTTCCTTTTGGCCAGACCTTATGGTAGTCATACCAAAATGTTCTCTTGCATTACATGCGCTTCGATGTAACATCCCTTTGTTGGGGAGACATCCTATAGATACCTCATGTCTCGGTGAAAGCCCCCCACTAGTTCATCCTGTTGTCACTGTAACGTACCAGTTTTCTCGCTGAAGACCACCAATGGAGTCCTCTAGCGCTGTGTCAGTGTGACATTCCTTTTTTCCGAGACTTCCTAGCGTGCTCCAACTGCTTTGCCGATAGCCTTCATGTTTCGGTGAGACATCCTCCATTCGGCAAGAGTTTTTGGCAACTTCATACCTCTTGGCGAACTCCACTTGTGTTGCCGAGACCTGCTTCATTCGCTGAGACCTCCTGGCGATGCTATCCTGCCTTGCTGATACACAAACCACTCTTCGCCAACGAGACTCCTAGCGACTCCCTTTGCTTAGTCGATGAGACTTCGTGAACTCACCGAAACATCTTGGTGGGGATAACACCTTATGTCGATATAGGAATCCTCTTGATAGTGGTCGGTGAGACATGGAGACTTCACCGAGACCATATGCCGATGAAGATGACTCCCACCAAAGTGTCTGTTGGTGGTGGTAGTCAGTGAGACTTTAGGGATTCGCAGAGACATCCCGGTGAAGAGAGAACATTGCCCTGACAGTGTATGCCTTTTGCCACCCATCGGTGAGACCTGAAGATATTGCCGAGACTTCTTTCTGAAAGAAACCCCTCATGCCGATAGCCTTCATGTCGCTGGGATGATGACCCCTATCTTGCCGACAGATCCTGCATATGATTCTTGATCACTGTGACATCTCTGGGGTCTTGCCGATGGGCAACATAAATACAGATCTGAACCAAACGAACCATGAGTCAGTGAAACCGTGATAACCCTACGCTGATAAGATGCACAATGGGGAGTATTTTGATTCCTTGGGATTTTGAATAGTCAGAGCCGAGCCACCAGTCAGTAAGAGTCTAGAAAAGTCTTGCCAACTTTTGCCTTAACTAACTTTCATAACCAACTAGATTGAGGACAACCATCCAACTAAGCTCTCTTGACAAATACCATCATGTATGTGATTTAGTCCTGCATTCAGCAAAGAAAACCACAGTAAAGATCATACATATAGGAATGAATCAAAATTGTCTTTGAAATGAATCTTATGGTAGTAAGGTGCAGTTAAATCTTTGAACAAAATGATTGCACAAGCAGTTCAGGTTTCAGGTCAACCCACAGATTCCAGGCCAGGGAAGAATTTTAGAGAATTCTGAGTCAGGCGGATTCCAGCAGAATAAGCATGAAAACACCCACTAGAAGCTTAATCTGATTATTGTCAAACAAGGAACAACATGTGAGATCGCAAAATAGCATCAATCATTCATAAAATGCATCTTCATTTGGTAACTAGCCTTACTACTCGAAACTTCTTCACACTTCCTCAGATTCTGGGGAAATCCATGCGGGACGGATTTTTGCAAAAGAGAAAACATTCCCACGAATCCGAAAAAAATAGGGGACAATGGATTTTGGGAAAATCTGGAAGAGAAGGACAACTGTGAAAAAGAAGACACCAGGAAAATCTGGACCACGCAGAGTTCCGAGTAGACCAAAAATCCCTAAACCAAACGCTTCGCTGGAGTTTGAGTGAGATCCGAGAAAATTCGAATGGGATGGAAAATCCCGAACTCAGGAGAAAACTCGAAGAATGCCAAGAGAAAAAGCAAAAACCAAAGGCAAAGAAAGGAAAAGGAAGGGGGACCCGTTTTGTTCCAACTCAAAATGGGGTGGTTATGCAGGGCATAAAAAATGGCGACTTGGCTAGGAAAATGGTTTAACCATTTTCAAGAATCTGAAGGATTCAGCTACCCATAACTCCTTGTTCATAAGCATCACAACTCAAGTTGGGTCAGTTTTAGAAGCAAGGTTGAGCTAGGATCTTGAATGTAAGTCAATCAATGGCTACCCCCTGAATCAATGTGTGTGCTTGATTGTGCATCACATCTCTTATGAAGTTTTCCTCATCTTTTGGACAACCATGTGTAAGATTTAAGCTACATGAGTTGATCCCCTCTAGCTGTTGTGCAGTGATATCCTGGAAATTGCTCTGCTGCCAGTCAGATGTCCATAGCCCCAACAAAGATACCTCTAGTTTTCTCATAGCATTGTTCTACTACCAGTCAGGTGTCCATAGCCCTGGTAGAGATATTGGAATCACCCATTCATATTGAGCCTCTTTTCTTGTAGTTAATTCTTTCTTTTCTCTTTTTTTTTTCTTTTCTCATAGGGTTTCAAATATTTCATTCATTTCTTTTTCAATATTTCAGGTGCTTAACATCTTATTAGGGTTGAAAACTACCATGGATATCATAACATCAATTGGGAGATCAAATTTTTCACTCAAATCTTACAACACTATCATCCTAGGACAAATATATCATTACGAGAGGGGATGATCTTAATGATTTGTGAGAGATTCAGAGAGAGATAATGAAGGTTACTTACTTTATACCTTGTTTTCAAGACTTTCCACAACCTTTATTGACAATGGGAATGAAACAAAGAGTTTAGGACAAAATCACTTGAACATAAAGCCTGAAAATATCTAAACCACTTCTTCCTTGTGACCATAGTATACTTCAAATAACAACCCACAACTTAAGATAGAAAGAAACATACCAAACCCCCAAAGAATAGAACAAATAGAAAACAAAAGGAGACAGGGACAAGCATACAAATAGGAAGCTATTTACAGACAAGAGCCACATTATTTACATAAAGGAAAGGGTTATTTACAAACAGAAGACAAAATAAATTATTTACATAAAGAAAACAACACAATACCTATACAGAACCGAAATTAACAAGCTTCAAGATTCAAAATTGTGCTTAAGGAACTGCCCATTAATAGGCAAAGGAATGGGTTCTCCAATTAGGCTACTCAGTCTGAAAGCATTTTCCCCTAGGATCTCAACAATCTAATAAGGACCTAGCCAGAGTTTGTCAAATTTCTAGTGGCTGCCCTTCTTTTCATTGGATTTATCCCATAATAGCACTAGGTCATATATCCTAAAAGATTTTATCTTGGCTCTTTTGTCAAACCATTGTTTGACAACAACCTGATGCCTAAAGAATTATTGTAAGGCCACATCTCTCTGCTCTTCTAATTTCAGCAAAACAGCTAACCTGATCTCTATCCTATTGTCACTGGAGTAAAATTTCTGCATGAACTCCAAGATAGGTATTTGCAGATGGATAGGGAAGACAGGCTCTTGGCCATATACCAGCTTGAATGGTGAGGTGTTTAAGGCAGCCTTAATCCTAGTCCTATTTGCCCACAATGTGAATCTCAGCTAGGTATGCTAGTCTCTAGGGTTATGTTCTAACAGTTTCTTAATCACCCCTTAGAGATTTTTATTGGTAGACTCTGCAACTCCATTGCCTTGTGGATAATAGTTTGAATAATACTTCAAGATAATCTTGTGATCATACGCCCAGGAAATAAACTCAATAGAAGAAAAAGAATAACCATTATCACATACCAGAGTGAAAGGTACCCCAAACCTTGTAGTGATGCATTCGGTGAGGAACTTGATCACTACCTCTGTGGTGCTGTTATTGCAGGGTATGGCCTCTGTCCACCTCGTGCAATAGTCAGTGGTAGTCAAGATGAATTTGTCCTGTAGAAGAGTTTGGGTTAATCACTCCAATAAAATCCAGTGCCCATTAGGCAAATGGCCTCACCTCATAGACAGGCTGCAATGGCATGGCTGCATGGCATTCCCTTAGTGCAGAAATCTAACAGACATGACATGTCCTCACATGCTGATGGGAATCTTTGAATACACAAGGCTAGTTATAATGAGATCGGAGGATCTAGTGTGCCAAAGAATCTGCAGACCCATGACCTGTGCCATGTTTCCCATGAAACTCAGAGATCCCATGTTTAGCCTCTTGATGATCAAGGCATCTCAGGTATACTCCTTCAAAATTCCTCCTGTATAGCAACCCTCCTTTGATCATGTAGTGAGAACTCTTCAGTCTTAAGGCTCTCCTTTGAGTTGCATTCATTTATTTCGGACAACAATTATGGAGCATTAAGCAAATGATATCAGCATACTAGGGGTTGTTAGAGAAAGACTGGGTCATGTATTGCTGACAGATGATGTTGTCGCTAGCATTCGCCATGGATTGAGACAAGCCTGTACCCCTGACTAGCTTCATAGGGTGTATCTCCAGATCGAATTCTTGCAGGATGGCCATCCATTTGCCTCTCCTTTCTCCTAGCTCACTCTGCATGAGTAGGGACTTCATAGATACATCTGGAACTACAACAATGACTTGGCTTCAGAGGATGTAATGCCAGAACTTCTTGACAGCCCGCACTAGCGTGAAAGCTTGCTTCTTAAGAGTTAGGTATTTGATTTCCACATTTTTGAATGGAGATCTCATGAAAGCAATCGATCTCTTCTCTGCCTCTCATTTTCATTGAGTTAGGACGGTCGCGCATGAATGTTCAGAGGCAAAAGAGTAAATGTAGAATGGCCTAAGATAGTCAGGGCTGGTAAGGACCGGCACTTCTAAGATGGATCATTTGACTTTTGAAAATGTGGCCTTTGCTTCATCCGTCCACTCTATCTTGGCGTCCTTCATCATTTCATTCAGAGGCTTTACAATCTTTGCAAAGCCCATGATGAACTTCCTCACGAAGTTGATTTTCCCAAAGAAAGATTTCATTTCTTTCATACTTCCTAGCTTGGTGATCTTAAGGATGGACTCGACTCGATCTAGGTCGATTGAAATCCATCTTCCATAAATTATGTGCCCCAAGAGCTTCCCTTCAGAAACTTTGAACACACATTTGTTGGGATTCAAGGAGACGCCATATTGGATGCATCGTTCCAGAACCTTGGCCAAGTCTACAACATGATTCAACTAATCTTTGGAGAATACCATCAGGTCATCCATGTAAAAAATGATGCACTTGTTGATTAGGTCCTTGAAAGCTATATCCATGGCACGCTGGAAAGTTGCTCTAGCATTTATTAGACTGAATGACATCCTTCTGTATGCAAAAGTTCCCCATTTCATAGTGAAGATTGTCTTCATTCTGTTTTCATAGTCAACCATTACCTGATTGTAGCCAGAGTAACCATCCAGAAAGGATATCATCTGAGATCCATTGACTATCTGCAACACTTCATCCAGAGAAGGGAGCGGGTAGTTATCCTTTTTTGAGGCTCTATTGAGATTTCTAAAGTCGACACACAGCCTGATCTCCCCGTTTTTCTTACGAACTGGGACTAAGTTAGCCACCTAGGTTGAATGGTGCATGGGGAAGATTATCCTGGCAGAAAGTAATTTATGGACTTCTTTATAGATCAATGGTTCAATCAAGGCATTGACAGGGCACTGCTTCTATCGAAAAGGCTTAACCTCAGGCTTCAAGGGGATAGTGTGAGTCATAACAGAAGCATCAAATGTCTGGAGGTCTTCATACCCCTAGGCAATCACAATAATATCCTTTTTAAGCACCCTCAGTATGTCTTCTCTAATTGCTTCTGGGCAGACCTTCCATATATAGACATTCCTTTCAGGGCCAACATCAGACAAGTTAACTGTTTCATATTCGCCTTCCTTTTCTTCAACTGATATTTTCTCTCGAGCCCTTGGATCTGAGTCAAAGATTCTTTCTAGAGCAACCATTCCCTTGGGAATGTTATTAGTTTTTAGATTAAGAACTCCCTCTGTATCACATTCCTCAAGGCTCCAATCTCCTTGATCCCTGCTAGAATCATTAATGATTTTCCCTTCAAAAACATCAGAACTTGCTGGGAAAGCAAGGATATGTTGGTCATCATCGAAAACTTGAAAATTCTAAACTTTTTCAGGAACAACTGGGGTGGACATCAGTTCCACTAAGAATCTTTTGAACTTAGAGCCTTGCATAGGTTCCAAGGTGCTTGCAACAACCGCTAGCGAATCAGCTACCTGATTTTCTTCTCTAGGGATTAAGCTAATCCCAAAAGCATCAAAGTTCTCAATCAGGTTCCATACCTGATTTCTGTAAGCTGCCAACCTTCTATTGTGACATGTGTATTGGATACGCACTTGCCTGATAACTATTTCTGAATCTCCCTTGACTATCAAGGCAGTGACCTTCTTGTGTGCAAACATCAGTCCCTGCGCCAGAACTTCATATTCTGCCACGTTGTTTGTGCATCCAAATTACAACCTATAAGAAGCAAAGAAGGTTTTCCCTTTCGGGTTGGTTAGTACAATTCCAACACCACTACTTGTCTTAGACTTGGACCCATCGAAGGTAAGGGTCCACAACTGATCATGAGCAGGGGTTAATCCTTTTGTAGCTTTTGTAGGTATTTGGATAGGATTAACCAGAGGTGGGGCTCCTTGATCTTTTGCATCAGGTATAAGGGATGGGTATTCAATTAGTCCCTTTGGTATAATTTCCAATTCCTGTACAGATATATTATGTGACCCATAGTTATCCTTTGGACATTCGCTTGCATCTTGGGGTTGCTCCTCAAAAACATGCTGATCTGAAAGCGTATTAGGGGTGGGTTTAATTTGAGAAGGAACCTCAGTTGAAGGCATCCTATCCCTAGTTAGCATGGTTGCTTCCTTGGCCTCAAATGAGAAGCAGTCTGCAATGGTCTCATGGCAACTTGTGCCAGCTTCCTCAGTTTGGGAGACTTGACTTAAAATGTCAATGCAAGGTTGACAAGTTAATTCAGAATGACTTTGATAATGTACCCTGCACCAGTTAGGTAGAAGAAGATTTTGCAGATCAGTATCTTCCCCTAAGACTAGTTGGTCCTGTTGCAACTTTTTAATCAAGGCCTGTTGATTTTCATTAATTACAGAATCAGGGAACTGTGAAGTTAGTAGCTCTTTAGGATCAAGAACAAAAAGGGTTAAGATTTCATCCCTTTTGTAAACCCCCATCTCAGTTTTGAAATAGGCTACCTCATTGGGGCAATCATATTCCATGATGATATGCTTGAGGCAAGGCTCACTTTCAATCCTAATTTGATTAGGAACCCCCTTCCATGATAGCCACATATGTGAAAAGTCAAGGGAAAAATATCCTCCTAGATTTTTCATCAAATCTCGGCTCAACAGCATACCACAGGTCTCAGGAATGTTTGCCACTTGAATGCCTATGTTGGTTAGGATCATAGGGTCTGACCCTACTTGCACATGTATGTTCCTTAATTCTCCTACCACATTAACCTCTGTCTTGTCAAGTTGAATGACCTTCTTATTTGTCTGAATGGGGCTCAATCCCAACTTCTTACATATGGAGAATGGCATGACATTTCCTGAAGCCCCTGAATCCAACATACAGTTGTGTAGGTTCTTGCCAGAAATTATTAAGCTTAAAAGGAAAGGTGGAGTACCTACCTTGTTTATGTATAAAGCTGCATTCACTTCCCCAGCAGGTGCCACCTTACTCTTTCCTTTTGACTTATCAGCTTGTTCTAGAGCTTTCAGCACTATCTCCCTTTGAGCAGGGCACCACTTTAAAATGTCAAAATATGACAAAGAAGTTTTTTGTTTCTACATCTCAGAAACAATATCAAATTCTGGATTAGAACTGATGGTACCTTTGGAAACACCAAAGGAATTACCCTTGTTATGAAAATCAAGTGGGCCTTTTGGTGGAGGAGGATTGTTATCCGCACTTTGATTTGGAGGCACCATGTGATCAGGAGGTGTTGAGGTAGTGAATGGCCCCTTACTTTGATTTCTCAGGAAGTGTCCCCCTTTTGTCTGGAAGGCTTGGGCATAATATGAATCTGCCTCTAGTTCATTCTCACTTTGCATTTGGAATGAGGGCTCTTCTTCAAACATATCATATGTCATTGCGGTATCTACTGAGCCGCCTCCCTTATGAGGGTTCCCTTGGAATGTTTGGGAATCTTCTTGTGCCATCTTGACCATCTTCTCCACTTCAGGGCAGTTCACCTCAAAATGAGTGGAAGTCTCATGTAGCTTACACCAATTGGTCATAAAGTTGAGGTCGGCCACATTTGCAGTATGTGACCTCTCCTTATTTGCTTGATAGTCATGAGGAACTCCCCCATTATTGGGCCCTATATTACATTTCCTATTGTTGTTAGGCCTTTGATTATATCCTCTATTTTGGTTTTGGTACCCTTGATTAGAGGAATTTTGGCCCTGATAACCCCTTTGGTTGTAGTTATTATGATTCTGATAGCTACCCTGATTGTTTTGGGAGGGGTTCAATCGAAGCTGAGCCATGTTATTGGTGACTTGGGACAATGTTTTCTTCAAGGTTTCTACCTGATGCAGACCCAAAATTCAAATCTAATTCAAAAGTACTTCACAAATTCACTTGTCAGGTACATTCTTTCTACCAGTAGTGCCAAACAGCTTCAAGGGACTTTTCACCCAACCTTCCCACAAGACTTGTAAATTAAATTATGGATTTAGACACCCATTAAGGACTTACACAACATACTTCAAGATCAAATATAACTTCTTTGGACCAGTTTAGACTTCCAATACACTCACCATGGGAAAATCAAGGAAAAGAGGCCAATTTAATAAAGGAAGTACCCTTCAAACTTATCCAATCACCTTGAAACTTTGGGGAAGAAAATTAAATGGTCCAAAACCACATAATCCATCACTATTTTTTACCTGTACGGACAAAAACATTTTCAACTCAAAAAACCTCCTTTTTCTAATGCAAAACAAGGGTTATGTCAAAATCTTCACTCCAAGGCTTGAAAAAACAAATAAATAGTCCAAAAACCTTCCATAGGGTCTACCTAGTCACATTACACACTCAAAAACTCAACTCCATCAGAATTTAATTGAGAAGCACTTCAAAACCATCACTTTTCAAGGGAAAAATTGCATTTCCAGCCCTAGGGCATCACATAATCACCACACAAATGGTTTATTCTGACATAAAATGCATTGATACATATAATATAACATATTTCATACCAATCCACCAAGTTACAGCATTAGACAGTGGGTGGATTGGTCAATATCTCATTATTTTGCTTTCAAACCCTTAACAATGGAAAAAAACAAGGTATTCACTATATTTTTGCAATTTCTCTCACAAATTAGAAAGTTAGAACCCCAAACCAAGTGCAGATGAAAGAGAACTCATAAAAATTCAACCTATAAATATTTCAAGGCATTATTGGGTCTGTACAATCCGTACAACAACAAACAACTTTGAAAAATGGTGAAAAAACTTAGAAAATGCACCAAAAACGTGGTATATTCGAATTATGTGTGTTTGTTACACCTCCAACAACCTTTATTCAATCCTAAGAAGGAATATTATAGAATTTACAAACCATAACCACCTTCAAAACAACCAACTTTCACCTAATTACCCTTTAAATGACTCTAATTTTGCAAATCAACACAAATCAGCAAAATTGTCATTGACAACATTTGCAGCATTTTGCATTTTTGCAATTATTGAACTCAAAAGACCTTAAACACCTCTAGACACCTAAGATGTGATCATTTAGACCTTATTTAAGCCTTTATTCATGATTCAAAGAAAAACCATCAAAATACCCTGCCTTTACCCACTTTGACAATTTTGACAATATTGACAATATTTCATGTTTTTACAACTCTTCAATTTTCTCATAGAACCAAGATGAAAACTCCCTCAAATAACATTTTGAACCTTTTGAACCCCTATCCTTTGAAATACAAGGTTTTGGTGCTCCTACACCATACATCCCATCAAGAAAAAGACCCTTGCCGCAAGAGGTACTAGTTGCTCCAAGCATTAACTCTGCTGCTCCATGCTTCCTCAGTTGTGTTTGTTGCGTTCTTGCCCGTAAATAATGCTTTGATTCTGTCCTAAACCACATACTTGCACACAAAAAGTCATTAGAAAGAAACAAGTCTACATTCTTCTTGGTTTCATTGATGGACTTGCAATTTCCCTTCATAGTATGCATGCTCTGCCCTGTGATCTGATTTATCTCTTGAATGATTGTATGCATTTATCATTGTTCTCAGCCTTGTCATATCTCCATCATTACTCACAACTTCATTTACCTTTACATCAGCAACTCCCATTTGTTTTGCAACATGATACTTATCAATAGGACACACTATGGTCCCAACAATGACTATACCCTACTCAATGAATTGTTCCTCAAGCAGTCCACCCTATTTCTCACACATCCCTACAAATTTGTTAGCATCCTCTATATTCAAATCAGACTTAATCATAGGTTTCATGTCAACCCTTTGCAAAAAAAGATTGTTCACTGTCTTACCGCCATTCAAAGGTGTTTCATTCACTGTCCTACCACTATTACTTTTCTGCAAATCAGAAAATGCATTGTCCCTTTTGTCTTCAAGTCTTAAGGGCTCCTTCCTACCAAACATAATCACTTTGGTCTTACCTTTGCTTTGCCCTCTTTCCTGCAAAGGAGTTAGCTTGTAACTTTGACCATCTTTCCATATGGTGTAAGTATTTGCCCAGCCATCATACATAGACCTCCTATCATATTGCCATGGCCTTTCCAAGAGCAGATGGCAACAATCCATAGGCAATATATCACATAAGACCCTATCCTTGTACTCCCCAATCTGAAAATCAACATATGCTTGCTCATTCACCACCAAAGTTTGACTATCATTTACCCAAGAGACCCTATATGGTGCTACATGAGGTATTTTCTCTAGTTGCAACTTATCTACCATCTCCCTAGACACCATATTATCTTGAGAACCAGAATCAATTACAAGTTGACACACCTTACCTTTGCTTTTACATGCTGTTCTAAAGAGACTCCTTCTTTGGCTCATATCTTCTTCTTTTTGTTCTTGCAACAAGGTCCTTCTTACCATGAGTGCCTCTCCTATTTTTGGATTTGCAGGTCTACTTGGTGAACTCACACTTTCTTCCTCATCTCCTTGCACATATTGAACTCTTTAATCACTTTTCCTTTCATTCCCATTTGCTGCAACACTAAACCTTTCAGGACACTTAAAGGATGGGTGTCCAAACTCATTACATCTATAACATCTTCCTGAGAATTCACCATAATCTCTTCTTTGTCTAAAGTTGGTTCTTCCTCCTCTCCACCCTCCTCTTGCTTCAGGAACTTGTTCCTTGTTCTTCTCAACATCTTCATTATCTTCCTTAGGTTGCCTTGATGTTGAACTTGTACCTCTTCCCCTAGATGTATTGCCTCTTCCTCTTGTTGCCTTCTCTTGTCTTCTCTTCAATTTTTCTTCAATCTTAATAGCCATTTGAAAATAATCATCCACTATTTTTGGTGTCAACACACTAACCTCATCCTGAATGTTGTATCTTAGCCCATTGATGTATCTAGCTACTTGTTCTTCTTCATCCTCATCACACTTGGCTCTTATACTTAACCTATAAAATTCTTTAGTATAGGTTTGCACATATAAATATTTTTGTCTTAGATTTTGAAGCCTCTTCAATAATTGAACAATGTAGTCTTTAGGGAGGAATTTACCTTTAATCCTCTCCTTCATTCTTTCTCAAGATGTGATCTTGCTTTTTCTTTGCTTTTCCCTTTCTTCCTGCTTAAAATTCCACCATACCAAGGCATGTCCCTTGAGTCTTGTCTTGGCCTTCTTCACCTTATGTGATTCAGCAACATCTTCACTATCAAAGTAACTTTCTAGAGCCTCTATCCAATCCAAAAGCTCCTCACTGTCAAGTTTTCCTCCATACATAGGCACATCTATCTTTCCATGTCCTTCCTTCCTTACAGCCTTCAAGAGTTTTGCTATCCTTGCATCTTCGGGATCCAACTCCTCTTCTTCACTAGAAGTCTTCTCCTCCTCAGAATCACTTTCCTCTCCCACTCCTTTGTGCTTTGCTTCCCATGCAGCCATCTTCTTTTGTAAGGCCTCTAATTGTTTTCTTACAACAAGACTCCCCTTAGGAGGCATTTTCTCAATCTTATCTCTTCACCAACCAGCAAAACCAGTCAAACAACAACACAAAATCTACAACCTTCTTTCTCCAAATGACCTAATCCCTACTCTGATACCACTATGATGTAGACCCAAAATCCAAATCTAATTCAAAAGAACTTCACAAATTCACTTGTCAGGTACATTCTTTCTACTAGTAGTGCCAAACAGCTTCAAGGGACTTTTCACCCAACTTTCCCACAAGACTTGTAAATTAAATTATGGATTTAGACACCCATTAAGGACTTACACAACATACTTCAAGATCAAATATAACTTCTTTGGACCAGTTTAGACTTCCAATACACTCACCATGGGAAAATCAAGGAAAAGAGGCCAATTTAACAAAGGAAGTACCCTTCAAACTTATCCAATCACCTTGAAACTTTGGGACAAAATTAAATGGTCCAAAACCACAGAATCCACCACTATTTTGCACCTGTATGGACAAAAACATTCCCAACTCAAAAAACCTCCTTTTTCTAATGTAAAACAAGGGTTTTGTCAAAATCTTCACTCCAAGGCTTGAAAAAACAAATAAATGGTCCAAAAACCTTCCATGGGGTCTGCCTAGTCACATTACACACTCACAAACTCAACTCCATTAGAATTTCATTGAGAAACACTTCAAAACCATCACTTTTCAAGGGAAAAATTCTATTTCTAGCCCTAGGGCATCACACAATCACCACACAAATGGTTTATTCTGATATAAAATGCATTGATACATATAATATAACATATTTCCTACCAATCCATTGAGTTACAACATTAGACAGTGGGTGGATTGGTCAATATCTCATTATTTTGCTTTCAAACCCTTAACAATGGAAAAAAATAGGGTATTCACTGTATTTTTGCAATTTCTCTCACAAATCAGAAAGTTAGAACCCCAAACCAAGTGCAGATGAAAGAGAACTCATAAAAATTCAATGTCTAAAGATTTCAAGGCATTATTAGGTCTGTACAATCCGTACAACAGCAAACAACTTTGAAAAATGGTGAAAAAACTCAGAAAATGCACCAAAAACGTGGTATATTTGAATTATGTGTGTTTGTTACACCTCCAACAACCTTTATTCGAGCCTAAGAAGGAATATTATAGAATGTACAAACCATAACCACCTTCAAAACAACCAAATTTCACCTAATTACCCTTTAAATGACTCTAATTTTGCAAATCAACACAAATCAGTAAAATTGTCATTGACAACATTTGCAACATTTTGCATTTTTGCAATTATTGAACTCAAAAGACCTTAAACACCTCTAGACACCTAAGATGTGATCATTTAGAACTTATTTAATCCTTTATTCATGATTCAAAGAAAAACCATCAAAATACCCCGCCTTTACCCACTTTGACAATTTTGACAATATTGACAATATTTCATGTTTTTACAACTCTTCAATTTTCTCATAGAACCAAGATGAAAACTCCCTCAAATAAAATTTTGAACCTTTTGAACCCCTATCCTTTGACATCCAAGGTTTTGGTGCTCCTGCACCACTACCTCATTTGTAAGCTGGAATGTCTTCTCACTCTCCACATTCTTAGCAGCAAGTGGCTGACCACCATTACTTGGTGTTCCAACTTGGTTATGATGACCCTGGAAACTTTGAGGAAGCTATGATTGTTGAAAGGGATCAGAAGTTCTAGTAGCAAAGAATGGGATAGGTGGTTAAGTTTGCAATTCAGATATAAGCCCATAGTGGGAAGTAGACATTCCCAGGACAGTATTGAATAGAGGAGTTGGGCTATGCATCTGATATCCTATCGAAGGGAAACCTCCTCCTAGGCCTCCTTGTTGAAAACTGATTTGTTGCTACAACCTAATAGCTAAATGATAAACTTTGGATAAAGAATCAATTTTAGCTGGTTTGTAAGTTCTTTGCAAGAACAAGCCAACTAGGGGGTCTATAACTCTAAAGTAAGCTAGAATGGCACTGTCCTCAGTGAGTAGATAGGGATCCTACAATCTCCTATACATTCATTGGAATCTGGTATTGAACAAGGGCAAGGATTCACCCGGTTCTTTTCTAATAGTGGAAAACTGGTGGTATAACAGAGCTGGATCCACATAGACCCTAAACTGGTTAATGAAAGCATTTTCCAAATGTGTCCAGGTCAGAATGGAACCTTGAGGAAGATTAAGGTACCAATTGTATGCCATATCCCCTAAAGAGTAAGGGAATACCCTACAGACTACATAATAGTGAGCTACCTGAGCTCTAGTACAAGCATCCTTGAAAGCTTATATGTGCTCCTCAACACTCTGTGATTCACCATGAAAATATTTAGGGCAGAATTTCTTAGGGTTCTTGGGTATGTTGTGAATACCTCCAGGGATAGTCCCCAATGGAGAGGGATTATTCTGAAAGAATGCCATTGGTGGGGGTGGTGGTTGAGCCAGCTGTTGTATGGGTTGAATCAACTGTGATGACAATTGAGATGGATGTGATGGTAGATTGATAGGTATCCACTGGGGTATTGGTGAAAAGCATGGTGGAGTGAGCGGAGCTGATAAAGGTGGTATGATGGTTGCCCCAGTCTTATGATTCTTGTGTCTTATTGGGGTCTTGAGTTCTATGAAAGGTAATGGATTTTTGGTTGATTGAAGAAGTCTGTGGGTCTTCTTTGATGAGAAAGACTGAATGTTCTCCAGTTTTCTCATCTTGGCCCTTCTTCTAGCGCCAGTTCCTATTGATGGCGGTTTTGGCACCACAACAATGCAAACAAAATATTGCTATTTTGCTTCTCCTGAAAGAGAAAGGAAACAAATGGATGCCTTAGCTCCCAAGGTCCTTGTAGTTGGGTCTCAACTGTGCTGATGTTACTCAGTGGTCAATGCAACAGTAATATTCAAGGGGCCTACTGGTGTTGAGCTTCTGGATTTTTCTAAGATCAAGCATAAAATGAAACCTACTTTAACTGGGCTTTTAAAGAAACAACAAAAGATAGATCAGGGTTTTGAAACAGAAAAGAACAATAGTTCATCCAATCTTAACCAGACTTGTTAACTTCAAGGAATTATAAACTAAAACTGCATAACAAGATATGCTTGTGATTGACACACAACCTCTTTCATTCACAATGTTAATTCGCATAACAGAGTTTTAATTACCATTTAAATAAAACAAAAATAACATTTCATTCCTTGAAGACTTCACAAATCAAATGATCAATTAAGACAAATATCATTCAGGAACACAACATGAAGTAGATTAAACTTTGATTGCTTCTACTGTCAATAAAATAGATAAGCAATATTTACAAAGCTGGCACAATCACCAGTGTACAGAGAATCTGTGGCTCTAGATTGTTTCCAAATACACTAAGAGAACTTAGAAAATACATTATAGTCTATATTGAAACCTTACTACTAACCAAGAAGACAAGAGAAGCTCTCATTACTGAGAATCAAGATGCAATTCTCTCTTCTTCTATTAACTGACTGACTCCTAACAGTTCTAACTCTGAAAGCTATTGATCTAAAAGTTCTTTTAATCGAGAAGTTCTAATACTAAAATTTCTAACCATAAAAACTCTAACCTTTACAAAGAGGCAAGAATGCGTTATATACAGAATGCATCAAAAGAATGTGTTGTCCTCCCTGCACTAGGGTTTACAAAATATCTGTTGATTGTAGGAGAGTCGGCTCTCAAATATTTTGAAAAGAGTCGGTTGTGCATTCACTGTGAATTCTTGCTATCCATATTGCTGATGAAGGATTCCTACTCGCAGGAGAAGTCTTTTTATATCTTTTGACAATTGCAACATTAACTTTCCTACGTGCGTGTCCATCTTTGAACTTTGTTGGGGCACCTTAAATGCTCAGAATATCCTCATCGATGCTGATCTACCTCTTTGGTAGTAGTTGCCACAATTGTCCCTCTGAGTCACAATTTCTTCCTTCCTTCAGCCTTTCTTTCTATATTGGAATTCTCTGTAGGTTGACCATTCTTCTGGAAATGCCATCGGGCCTTCTTGCAGATCTAAACATTTCACTCAAGCTAAACCATCGCCACCTGTTTCTCAGAAAGAGTCCATCTGGTTTGCATTCTATTGGCCTTCTTTCCCAGGAACAGTCAATCGGTCAAAGGGACCAATGAATCACCTTTTGGCTTCTTCTGATTGGTCGGGCATACGCCAAGCGAGCTCCTCAAGTGGTCAAAGGTGGTCCAATCAACATCGCATGTCAGTGAGACACCATCGGTGTCTCCCTGATATGAACCCATCCTTCAGTAGTCATTGGGGTAGCATGGGGCATTCGGTGAGACCCTTGGGCGAGCTGTGGGAGTCATATCGAGCTCCAAAAGAACATCGACAAGATAGCCGCTTGTCGGTAGGACATCACAACGATGATATCCCTCTCTCTGGCTCAGAGTTCGTTTTCCTTTCAGCAAGACTTCTTAATCCGCCCAAGGTCATGGTGATCCCCTATGGTTATACCGATATCTATTTTTTCATTTGTGAACCTACTGCTATGAACAAGACTTCAACATATCGACAAGACCACATGGCAAAGTCCTCATTTTCCTTTGGAGTCTCCCTAACATTCTCCTTATCCTATGGTGGGATAACTTCATTGTTTTAGAGTGACACTGGTAAGTCGGCGAGACATTTCGCTGAAGGCCAAATCTTTGGGTGAGCTTCCTTGTGTTGGTGAGACTTCGCTGTGTCAGGGAGACCTTATCCCAAGCTCCTATTCTCTTACCGAGCCCTCCTTTCCATCGGCGAGACCATCACTCATTGCTATGACCTTCCAGCGAAGTCCTTCATTCACTCGGAGTCATCCCAACCTCTTCCTATCCTCAATGAGCACCAGGCTTCCTTTTTTGATGTGACCTTCGCCCTTCGCCAAGACCTCGTGGTGAAAGCATAATCCTTTGGCGAGCTATACTATCGCCAAAACCTCGCTGTAGTCATACTGAAGTGTTTTCTCTCATTCCAAATGTGTCGCCAAGACTCCTACATTTCGCTGAGACCTCTTGGCGCATGCCTTTCCTCTCCACGAGCTCCTTTTCCTTTTGGCCAGACCTTATGGTAGTCATACCAAAATTTTCTCTTGTGTTGCATGTGCTTCATTGTAACATCCCTTTGTCGGGGAGACATCCTATAGATACCTCATGTCTTAGAAAAATCCCCCCACTAGTTCATCCTATTGTCGTTGTAACGTACCGATTTTCTCGCCGAAGACCACCAATGGAGTCCCCTAGCGCTGTGTCAGCATGACATTCCTTTTTTCGAAGACTTCCTAGCATGCTCCAATTGCTTTGCTGATAGCCTTCATGCTTCAGTGAGACATCCTCCATTTAGCAAGAGCTTTCGGCGACTTCGTACCTCTTGGCGAACTCCACTTGTGTTGCCGAGACCTACTTTGTTCGCTGAGACCTCCTGGTGATGCTATCCTGCCTTACCGATACATAGACCACTCTTCATTAGCGAGACTCCTGGCAACTCCCTTTGCTTAGTTGGTGAGACTTCATGAACTCGCCGAAACATCTTGGCGGGGATAACACCTTATGCCGGTATAAGAATCCTCTTGATAGCGGTCGGTGAGACATGGAGACTTCGCCGAGACCATACGCTGATGAAGATGACTCCCGCCAAAGTGTCTGCTAGTGGTGGCAGTCAGTGAGACTTTAGGGATTCACCGAGACATCCCGACAAAGAGAGAACATTGCCCTGACAGTGTATGCCTTTTGCCGCCCGTCGATGAGACCCGAAGATCTCGTCGAGACTTCTTTCTGAAGGATACCCCTCATGCCAATAGCCTTCATGTCGCTGGGACGATGATCCCTGTCTTGCCGACAGATCCTGCATATGATTCTTGATCGCTGTGACATCTTTGGGGTCTTGCCAATGGGAAACATAAACGTAGATTTGAACCAAATGAACCATGAGTCAATGAAACCGTGATAACCCTACGTCGATAAGATGCAAAATGTGGAGTATTTTGATTCCTTGGGATTTCGAACAGTCAGAGCTAAGCCACCAGTCGGTAAGAGTCTAGAAAAGTCTTGCCAACTTTTTCCTTAACTGATTTTCATAACCAACTAGATTGAGGACAACCATCCAACTGAGCTCTCTTGACAAATACCATCATGTATGCGATTTAGTCCTGCATTTAGCAAAGAAAAGCATAGTAAAGATCATACAGATAGAAATTAATCAAAATCGTCATTGAAATGAATCTTATGGTAGTAAGGTGCAGTTAAATCTTCGAACGAAATGATTACACAAGCAGTTCGGGTTTCAGGTCGACCCATGGAATCTAGGCTAGGGAGGAATTTTAGAGAATTCTAAGTCAGGCGGATTCTAGCAGAATAAGCATGAAAACACCCACTAGAAGCTTAATCCGATTATTGTCAAACAAGGAACAACATGTGAGATCGCAAAATAGCATCAATCATTCATAAAATGCATCTTCATTTGGTAACTAGCCTTACTACTCGAAACTTCTTCACACTTCCTCAGATTCCGGGGAAATCCACATGGGACGGATTTCCAAAAAAGAGAAAACATTCCCATGAATCTGAAAAAACCAGTGGACAATAGATTTCAGAAAAATCTGGAAGAGAAGGACAACTGCGAAAAAGAAGACACCGGGAAAATCCGAACCACATGGAGTTCCGCGTAGACCGAAAATCCCCGAACTAAACACTTTGCCATAGTTCAAGTGAGATCTAGGAAAATATGAATGGCATGGAAATCCCCAAACTCAGGAGAAAACCCGAAGAACGCCAAGAGAAAAAGAGAAAACCAAAGGAAAAGAAAGGAAAAGGAAGGGGGACCCATTTTTTTCCAACTCAAAATGGGGTGGTTATGCAGGGCATAACACCACCCCTATCATACCCATCATATCTCAAACCCTCATGCTCACTCCAAGCATATCTCAACCACCTATCACCACATCCAACATGATTCCAAATCCACCACCACTACCACCAAAGCCAAACGCAGCAAGGCAGTATAACATTACGCTAAAAGCTCATCAGGCCTACCAAAAGGCCATCCAACAATATCTAGCCACACAACAAGCAACACAAGCTAAACAAGTGCAACAAGCCTCTCAAGCTGCCCAACAAGCACAAGCACAAACACAAAAAATGACAACTATTGAGAACAAGGATCAAGATAAGTCCATCACTGAACACCTTGAAATTGTGTCATCCAATGATCAAATCAACATATGTCAAGAGTCACTTCTCAATCATGATCAAAATCCACCAACAATAATCAACAATGATCCAATTCAAGAAATGTCAACATCACTTGACCCTATGGTTGAAGACATTCACAATCTCTTTGCCACAATTGTTTAAAACAATGTTCAAATCTCTCAATTAAGGAGCACATTGAGGATGTTTCTACCCCATCCGATGATCAACTCACCATACATCAAGAGCCACTTTTTAGTGATCTATTTCAAGGAGTGTTAGGATTATTTGATCCTATTGACATAATGCACGATCCATTGACCTATGATCATGTTGAAAATGTCTCCACATCGCCTTATCAGTTAGAGGACATATCTCAAGAATTCATTCTAGAATGTGTTCAACATCTTTCAACAAAGTCTAGCAGTGGTCCTTTCCAAGACATGTTGACCTCCTTTGACCTCATGGTTACAGACACTGAAGGAATCCTCAACTTGACACTTGATCCAAATCCACTCAAAGATCAAGAGGATATTGAGCCATTCCCCTTGCCTAATGACGACATCCAAGAACCATTTGTAAGCAATGCATCCTTTGAAACTGACCCATGTCAAGAACTTGATCCAAAGCATGACGAAAGCAACTCCAAAATCATTCAAGATCAAGAATTTGTATCTCCAAGATACTACAATAATCTAATGGAAACTCTCCTATCTATACGAGATGTCATAAATGATGTTCACATAGCACATACTCCTCCATCTACCCATGAGATGCTTTCTATGGATGGACACATAGATGATATTCATTCAAAATAGGATCCCTTTATTCTTGACATTGTTACACAAAAAGAGCAGGTGATTGGTTCGTACAGTCAAACAGAGTTTTTAACATCAGGATCAGATATATCCCAAATTTAGACTGAGGACATCATGTATGAAGATATCCAACATTATCCATTCAAGAAAGAAGGTCAGACAAAATAAGATATTTCAAAGTTAGCAGAGAAGCAAATTGAAATAACATCATCCACAGTGATCATTTGTCAGAGCATGTTTACTGAACAAAACATCTCAAACAAGCAGAATCAAGGAATGAAGGTGCCACTAGCACTATACTAAGGGCAACTTTATCTAGTGCAAGCATCAACATAGGGAGCAAGAATAATCTTTATGGTGAAATCATTGCCAATACTACAACTAGCCATGTCATGAATCTTCATGCACCCATCATCCCATCCATGAATTGGGGCCAACGTCAAAAGAAAGATTTGAATCAAAGTACGAAGAATGTTATCAAAGCAAAAAAAGCTGAAAAGCATAATGGACAAATCAAATACACATGGATACCAAAGAATACAAAGAAAGATTAGCCCTATCAAATTCCATTAGTCAAAGAAACTATGGGGAAAAATTAAAAAGGGAAAAGTATCCATCAAATATTTCCAAAAAAGCAAAAGCAGGATTTTCAAGCGATGTACAAAGTGTATCAAGTAGTTGGTCCTTATTCCACACACACTTCTGTATCCACCCATCATTGCTCATCTTCCCAAGTTTGGAAGGTCAAAGGTTCCAAATTGTCAACCAATCCATCTCTTATCCCTAAACACACTTCATCCACACCTCCATGCATGATATCCAATTCTCACATTGACCATGTATTGGCAATGACTCTTCATCATAAGGATTTAGAAGGCACTCTATCATGATGTGTGCACAAAGATAAAGTTAACTCCGGTATCAATGAAGCAGATAAAGAATCCCAAAAGTTGCATTCAAGTGCATGTATCTTAGGAAAGAAACTTCTTCAAGCAGGATATCAATGGCACATCATGACAGAAGTGTCTACATCAACAACACCTTGTGATTCAGCATGAGCTTAAAATCTTTCAGAAAAAAATTAAAAAAAAAAGCAAAAAAATATGAAAATCCAAAAAAATCAGAAAAAGGATTGAAAATAGTAAAGAGAAAAATCATTCTCTAGTGAAAACCGCATGGGTGGCACTTTGGGCAGGTACCATGATGAAAACCTGGCAAATAGGCGTTATGTGTAGAATCAAGCATCTGTGTGCGCTATTTCATGTGAAAGCATCTCATCCCATCCATAATAAATCTAGCATTCCATCCAATCTTATCCATAATAAATCCATTCATCCATAAACCATTGATCCAATCCATTTTCATCCATCTACATCCATCATCCAAGTTATCTTGATCTTGAAATTTTTTTGGTGTACACTTTATGCTTGCTCACAGTAAACATCTTGACATGGGTCATTTTCATTGATCCTATCTTATGTAGCATTATCTGAGCCATGAATCATTATCCAAATGAGTATTCTTTATCTGAACAGCTTATCTTATTGCAAGATAATCCTTGGCATCCTTTATATGCTTACCATAACCATCCATCCATACACCTATCCAAGCATCCACCCATTGCATTCAATACATTGCTAGACATTGGGGGTAGATATTTACATCTTGCTTCGGGAATAAATCTTGATCTATATCCTCCAACTTATGTGGTGATCCAAACATTGGAAAATGTGAAATGAAATTGGTCCACCACATGTGAGCAAAAATCCAAATCACTAGCCCATGGCACTTTTTTTGACGAGAGGATGTTCCTTATCAAGCTTCATCTTTCATTGAACATCGATCCAAACAATCACTATTAGTCACATGTAACGTGTGCTTCAAACATCACACCAAATCATTCAAACAAGTTTTGTTCCAAATCAAGCTTCATCAATCCTAATCGATCAAAATCCAATCAATTCATCATCTTGGGATATCCATCCTAATCCTTGTGTTGCTTAACACTATCCTTGCATTGTTGTGCATCCTCAACAATGTTATCATCATCATCAATCCCATCAACATATCAATCCTTGTGTTGCTTAACACTATCCTTGCATTGTTGTGTATCCTCAACAATGTTATCATCATCAATCCATTGATCCGATCAATCAACCTTAGCTTGGTTTTCAACAAAATCCAAAACGGAAACATATCCATATCCAAATCGTCAAAATCATGCCAAAATCCAAAAACATCCAAAACATATCAAAATCCAAAAAACATCTATAAAACAGAAAACATCAAAAACATGATATCCAAACTACGTCATCTCTGAGCTTAAATGTAGGCAAGGCTAATCTTTGATCAGCCCCCGAGACATCAAAATCCAAAAACATTCATAAAAACATCAAAATCCAAAAACATTCAAAAAACACAAAATCCAAAAACATTCGAAAAATATCAAACACAAAATCCGAAAATATTGGAAAATCAAAAAATCAAAACATTTGAAAAATCCAAAAACTCAAAAAATAGCCTCAAAACATTCCAAAAACATCAAAAACATCCAAATATTTGAAAAAAATCCATCCATCTCATCTTGATTTCACTCAAAGTAATCAATCATCCATAATAAACTGATCGTCACCTTCATCCTTTGGCAACACAAACACAAACAATCACAACAATCAACAAAAGCAAGATTCAATCGTAAAATCAAAAGCAAAGAACAAATCTTTAAAACAAAATCAAAGTCTTGATCATTTTCAAACATGTCAATGAACTTTATATCAAAAGCCTATCAACCAACTTATCAACCCATCATCATCCTATACAATGCATGTCGTAGGATATATTGTTCCGACAATGGGAATCATTTTGGATATCACCTTGGATTCTTATCCTATCAAAACACATCCCTTTGGCTGAAGGTATGAAGAACATTGGCTTGTTTGTGTACTTGATCTTTTCTTTTGGTTTATCTTATTGTGCTCATTCCAAGGACCTCTCAATGATGTCCCCAATGAAGGGATTTAGAGAGATAGGAATGGGGCAATGATCATTATCTTTTTATCTGTTGTGCTTGTTGGACGTTCTTGTAATATAACCTTGGCGAATACTTGCTTTGTTAGGTACGTCCTAGCAAGGTTTTCGTATGTCAGGTGTGAACAAGAATACTGCTATCTATTTGTTGAGTCAAAGTCCATCACACTAGGTGCAACACAATCTTGGTTCTTTATACCTTGATGCATCGTGCCTACGTGTGTTATCAAACATAAGGTAATTGGCCCTTTGAAAATCCCAACTCCTTGGCAAGAAATCATCATCATCATCATCATCATCTCATGTCTTGTTGGAATCTCTTATTTTCTTTTATCTCTTGCTTTTCGCGCTAACATGGTACCATGACAATTAATCATAAATCATCATTAATGCATCCATCCTGCATCCAAAAACCATACTGCATAATGAATATCATATCATATAGAAATTATTAATCATACCACATGCATTCATCCCCATCATTGCATAATATAGATTGGTTATTTTAAGATTTTCATAAACCATACATCTATCACCCATATGCATAATCATAAAAGCATCATCATATCAAATCATGTGCATCCATATCATCTGTGCATCATCATATCATCCATTACATATAAACATCATAATCATCTCATCATCAATAATGTCACTATCATGGTACAAATCAGGATCAAGTGGGTGTAATATATCAAAATAGGCATGAGGTTTCCCATGGCTAATGACTGTCTACATCAAATATTCAAGTTGAACTGATCTTGAACCTCTTTTTTGAGAGATCGAACCTCAAATCAAACCTCTTCACCCGATCTCTCGAGGGGGCAATATACCAGCATAATTCTTCATTCGTTGGGGCAGCAGTGGGGCATCTAAAAAAAATCAGAGAATTTTTGACTTTTGATCATGGCAAGGTTATTCTTTAAACCAACACAACAAGTACATCGTTTCAAAGAGGGCCAAAATGTAGACATCAAAAATATACAAATTGATATCGCACACTCGATCCTGATCTACTAACATCACTTAATCCTAAATAATTCCTCTGTCTAACCATTTAATCAAATAGCCTTATTTGATTAAAGTCATCATAATTCTCCTTTTAATTAAATAAATCCCTCGATTTAATTAAATCATTGTCTCTGTGTAATTAGCTAGGTCATTTCATCTTCCGATCTTTGATTTAATTAAATAATCCATATTATTTGATTAAATATCAAAGTTCATCTAATTAAATTAAATAAATAAAAAATTTATCTAATTTAATCTAACATCACCCCCTTTGGTTAAATAAATCAAAAATATTTATTTAACTAAGTCTAAATCATTCTTTTCTCATTTTGAGTTATTTAAATCCTAAAATCTAAGTCAAAATGGTCAAATCAACTAATCTTCTTTAAATTAATCAAATCATGATCAATGATTAATCCTAATCACTCAAATCCTCTAGATTTTGCAACTTGCACATGAAAATCAATTTAATTGATTTATAAATCATCTATTTTCATTCAAAAAGGCATCAAAGATGGAATATTCCTCAAATTTGAAATCTCCCCCCAAAAGGACTTGTCCATCCAACAAAGCATTTAAGGCTCTTACATTGTCTCTTACATGTTTCCCACTTGGCATTTAACTCATCTTTCATCCCCCCTAAACATGTCATCTCATCAAATTCAAATTTCAAACTTGCACATGGATCAAAATGTGCTCAAACTTCATCCTATCAAATGTTGACAAGTGGCACCTTGCCATTGGTTGAATGTTAGTCCCACATTGCTTCATTTTTGGCATTCATCCATCTTAGGATTCTATAAATGAAGAGCTCATCCTTCATTTTATCCATTCACCAATTGAGTAAACTTACTATACTCAAATTTAGAGCAATTTTCATCCATCTTATTAAGTTCTATAGTTAGGTTATGCAGATTTTATCTTGGGAGCATTCATCAATCTTCATCAAAGTGGATCATCATTCATCAACACTCATCAAGCTTGCATCATTGGAGTTGGGAAAGGGCCAATTTTCACATCAAATTGTCACCAATTCCCTCAAAAGATTAGGAGTTTGCTTGCTTTAGAATAGATTTTGATATGCTTTCAAGTTTCATTGTGTTTTTCCTTAGATTTTCTATCTCTTTTGCTATTCAAATGAATTTCTTGAGGAATCCTTATTCTTGCTTGCATTTGATCTCCTAATGTATTCATTTATTGTGTTTTGCAGGTATTTGGATTAGGGTTCTATAGATAGTTAGTTCTCGAGGATTCATTTTGAGAGATGTTATGGCATGGTTATCTCCTTGTACATTTGAGTTTATGATATCATTCTTTGATGAGGATTATTGGGAGATGGTTTATGGGTTGATTTCTAGTTTTTGGGGATGGTTACTTTGAGTTTGATCTTCTTGATTAAAGAGGATTGCATTCATTGTTTGAATTGTTACATTGATTCATATGTTGTACTTGATCTATGTGGTTGAGTGTATGGATGTTGTTGAGGCTTTTCATTTGGGGTTGTTAGGAGATCATACTTGACACAATAATACACTTTTTAGGTGTTGGTAGAAGGATGTTATGGTTTACAAGTTTCTCTCTTTATGGTTCCTTTCATATGTTTTGGGAGGATGGTGGCAACATGTTGTGAGAGATTGTGCAACTCTTTGGGTTGTATGTGTGGATCATTTTCATTGTTCTTGGTTCTTCATACTTTGATTTACTTATCACACCTTGATGTATATTGTTGATTGGTAGACTAGATATACTTTGACATTACCTATGTAGTGGGAGTTCTTGGATATGTATGTTCTTCATTGATAGGTTTGATATAGGGAGCTTGATTGCAGTTTCCAGGTTGCATATGTTCTTGGTATGAGTTTACTAATGTATTGATACCTTGAAGTTATGGATGATTGGATGTATTATCATGTGTTTTCCATCGGCCCCAACATGCGCCTCATATGTTTGAATATCTCTGGGACCATTTTGAAGTGTCTTCGTCCATTGTGCTACGTGTCAGCTATGCACTCCTTGGAAGGTTTTCTTCCCTTCCTCTAATATCTAGCCCCACCCTTTCACCATGTGTCAGCAGCACGGGCCTTTAAGGGCCCTTTCTGCCTTGCTTCTCTATCGAGCTCTGCCCGTGTGCTACGTTGCATTATTCCATAGGCAACCTTTTGGTGGACCCCACAGTCAACACTTGAAATGAAGAATTCTCCACATGTCTTCTTTGTGGGGAATATGATCGCAAGGAAGGGAAGAATGAATGTCGAGCCCCACCCTTTCACCATGTGTCTTAACCAACTCTATGGGTGGGCAACACATGTCTTCATGGGAATTTTGTTGCTTCCAAACTGGGACCACATTCATCATTTTCTGAGGAGTGCATCTTGTTCAAAGGCGAGTACATGCTATGTATCAGAATATTTTCTATTGCAATGACCTTAGGGAGTAATTGCGATGGACATCATTTCTTGTGCCTAGGAATATTTTCAGTTACTAGATCTCTGGCAGTGGGTGATCTATTTATACCACTTCAACTCTTTGAAAAGGGGTTTGAAAATCATAGAAAATAGTGAAAAAAATTGTAGGCCTTTTGTATTGTTTTTAATTATTGTATTAAAACTCACAGAATATGAAATATTGTTTGGCCTCTTTGTTTCTTAGTTATTGGATAAGACATTATATTGTGTTGTTTCCTGTACTTAGTAGTTTATCTGCAAGGCTTCTATAATTTCAATATGAATTTTTTGATTCAGATTATGTCTTGAACTCTTCTTGTTTAGTAAATGTGTATGGAAGTTGTGTTATGTCATTTGATAGACTTGTTAGGTTTTTCATCTATTCTTTTTGTTATTTTTGGACATATATATTGTTGAATGAGCCCTTAAATCTCATCTGAAAGGAAGATTTCCTGTGCCCATACTTAACTCTTGGTGCACCTCCTTAGATTAGATCTTATTTTAATATATCTTCTTCCTTTTCCCATTCCAAGCCCCCAAATATAGAAGAAGTCGACTTCTTTAAAAACCTGGAGGTTACTCAGTTTAGCGCAATTGGTCCCCCATTAACTAAGTTTCTCATAAGGCTGTTTGCCTAGCAATTTTAGGCATCAACAGTTCTTTTTCTGGCACACCGAGTGGGACCACTTTGAATGTATCTAAATTGAAAGTGGGTGTATGAGCCATAAACCTATTATAGATCTCAGACAACGAACAACCCTAGCCTACTAGTGCCACCATTAGTAATAGTACAAACAAGAACCCATCCAGTAAACGTCTCGACCCCTCCACCAACCATGTTGTTGATTGCTAACAAAAATTATGTAGCATGGGACACTAGAAGCCCTCTCATAGCACCAGTAGCACCCGTCGTTTGGGATCCTATCCCAACCTCTACTTTAAAAGTTGTACGAAAATTCACTGGGGAAGGCTCGACGACACCATCTGAACATTTAGAATATGTGGCAGATGTGTGTTTGGTGCATGGTGTAACTGATAAAAATGTAGCATTGAGATTGCTTGCAAGCTCTTTCAAAGGCAAGGCACTAGATTGGTACCACACTTTGGGAGCCAATACTATTCGTACTTGGGATCAACTTGGAGATCCTTTCTACGAGTGGTTTTCAAACAATGAAGATCGATCTTTGCAATTTCAACAACTGGCAACCATAAAGCGAGCTCCTCAGGAGGCCATGCCCAAATTTAATGCCTGGTTTCACACAACTTGGCAAAGGATCCAACCGACAACCCGTCTGCTTGCAGATTTGGTATTCATGTTCTATCCAAAGTCTCTCAATGCTGGCATTTCAATGATGATCTAGTCCCTTAGTGGGAACACCTTGCTGGATGCATACAACATTGTTGTTAAGGTAGAGAATAATTTGATCGATGCCAAAAATTTATCACCTTGGCCCGCTATTCCTATATTTGCATATTTTTTGATTCCCACCCAAGAGATAACTTCTACTAGTGCATATGTTCCTCTCCAATCTATGTACACATATCTAAGTGCATCACAGAACGCTGCTTCTACATCTAACTCTTCAAAGGATGAGATGATCGATGTCAAGGAGTTGTGAAACATCTCAAATGAAATAGCAACCATCAAGCAGAACCAATCCATGCCTTTGAAGCCAGCTTACCAAAATTACCAAGGCAAAAGATCTTCCTCCCAGCAAAACTAGTTCTAAGGAGGTGGGCGCACGAATCCGCAGGCTCAAACAAATAGTTAGATAGTGCTGGTGCCTACTCCATTACAAAATATTCACCCAAATTCAAATAGAGAACTGGTAGTGGGGAAGAATAATCTTGCTGATGATATCAATCCTTGGTGCTTCCCCTATAACGAAGTGCATATGCCCTGAAATTATCTGTGTGGAAATCTACAACAAAGAGTGGCAAAACAGTGCAGTCAAGGCGTGGCATCAGATTCAGGAGGCTATGTATATGCCTCTCCACAAATGTAAAATGTGGTACTTACCGCGCAAATGTAAGGGATGTCCCTAGAGCAAGAAATGGATATATCTCCCGACAATGAGCTCTTCTCATGGATGGAAGAAGAGGAGGCGGTGTTCACAAATGATGCATCCACATTAAAGGCCCTACAAGTACAATCAAATTATAACACTCGCTGAAAGAGGAGATTCATAGGAAAACCGGTTGCTCCATAGCCCAAAAGTGTTCCTGACCAAGCTCCTAGCACCTCTGCAATTGCACAACAATCTTAGCCACACAAGGAGATTGTTATAACAAGGACTAAGGAATAGAATTCTTTGAATCAACCACCTTTCAATGTGGGAGAACAATTGAAGAAATCCTCTGCTAATGTATCTCTTTGGGATATCTTAGCTATTCCGAAGCAAAATTCATTGTTGTAGAAGGCCCTACTAAAGATGAAAGCATGGAGCCAATAGAGAAACCCTCCAAAGGAAAGGCCATCGATTCACCATCTTAGGCCAAGGTCCTCACAAGAAATGGAGAGGAAGCCTCTACTGAAAGTAAAGATAAGCCTAAACCGAAACCCTTCTTCTTGACCCTCATAGTGGGTAAGAAATTGTTGCACAATTCTATGATTGACTTTGGTGCCAACACCATAGTTATTCCCAAGAAAATAGCTAAAGCCTTAAGACTTAGCTATGAACCTTTAAATAGAGGGGTTATGCAGCTTGATGGGAATAAGGTTGAAACTGTAGGTGTCATCAAGAACCTCCCCTTGACTCTGTTATCCTGCCCTAGTATTATTGTTCCACAAGATACCATGATCATTGATGTTCCTCCTATGTTTGGTCTTTTCTTATCTCAGGAGTTCACTTCTAAGATAGGCAAATATCTTTCCTTAGATTGGTCACACTTGATTCTTAGGACCAAGAACAGAGCTAAAATGAAGTTAGTATTCAAACCTTTGCATTCAAAACATGTAGCAGATGAAGCCATGATCAACTTTGAGGCTACTCATACCTCTATCACCAAGGATGATATGTATTGTATTGAATTTCTAGAGGATGAGAAGGTGACCTGAGACTGAACTAATCAGGAAGAGGTCCTCTTGAGTGAATTTATAGACAATGATCCTTTCAACAATTATCATACCACCGGATTGGGAACCTATGTCATCTATGATGAGGTTCAAGTGATTCCTAAGGTCATGAAGGAAATTGAGGGTGGTCAAGCCTCAAAGCTGTGGATGCTGCATTTTGAAGGAGCGAGATGCAAAGTTGGTGCAGGAGCCAGGATATGTTTTACATCCCCATCCAATGAAAAGACACTCAGGTCTTTTCGCTTTTAGTTTTCCTATTCGAACAATGAAGCTGAATATGAAAGCCTAGTGCAAGGTCTAAGTCTTGTGGAGTGGATGGGCGTTAAACAAATAATGGTGTTCAGAGATTTCGAGCTGAATATGAAAACATACCATAGAACTGACAGAAGGAGAAAAACCCATCCGCTAAAAGTAGCGGCCAGTGAATCCAAAGATTGAGGCATTAATGGTGCAAGAGTTGACAAAGATAATTCATTCCCAGACCGTCTTCTCAATCAAACACAACACATGGGTATCCAATCTGGTTCCTATCTTAAAAAAGAACGGAGACATTTTCCTATGTGTTGATTTTCGGGATCTAAACAGAGCATTCCTGAAGGACCACTACCCCTTATCCTCCATGGAGTCTATCTTGCAAATAGTGGTTGACTCAAATGTTTTTTCTCTATTGGAGTCGACTTCTCCAGTTACAACCAGATCTAGGTGAAAGAGGAAGATTGACACAAGAAAATGTTCACTACCAAGTGGGGAATGTTTGCCTATGCAAAAATTCCCTTCAGTCTCTAAAATACTAGAGCTACCTTCTAGTGGGTAGTGAATATTGTGTTTAGAGAATTGATTAGTAAGATTATCATAATCTACTTGGATGATCTAATGGTGTTCTCTAAGTCAAAAGATGATCATTTTGATCACCTTGAAATGGTTTTTAAAAAATGTCAGGAGTTCAGGATATCCCTTAATCCAAAAAAATGTGTTTTTTAGAGTACCCCAAGGAAAATTATTGGGGCATGTAGTGTCTAAAGATGGAATTGAAATCAATCCATAGTAGGTGAAGGAAATCTTCCCCTACCATTCAATAAGAAGGGAGTTTAGTCCTTCCTAGGAAAGGAAAATTTCATAAGCAAATTCATTTTTGATTTTGCAGGTTTAATTAGAACTATCAACTTGATGCTCAAGAAGGATTAGTTGTTCAAATGGACAAAAGAGGCAAGAGAAGCCTTTGAAAAGGTTAAGGAGGATATTTCTTCAGCTCCTATTTTGGTAAATCCAGACCTATGAAAGGACTTCATAATGTATGTGTTTAGTAGCAAATATAACATCGCTATTGTTTTAACCCAGAAAGATGATGAGGGAAAGGGAGAACATCCAATAGCCTTCCACTCCTAGACCTTAAAGGACTATGAGATGAAATATAACTTCATCAAAAGGAAAGCATTCACCATTGTTAAGGGGCTCAAGAATTTTTGACATCTCATATCTTGGAACAAGGTGGTTGTATATGTCGCGCATTCTAGTGTATGCGAGTACATTATGGAAGGAGAAATCACTAAAAAAGGGGCCAACTCGATTACTAAAATCCTCGAATATGAAATTGAGGTCAGGCCCACAAAGAGCATGTGAGGCAGAGGGTGTGCGAACATCTAGCACATGATGAAGAAGTGGCAGTTGAAGAGGAACAACCTGAGCTTGTTCTAATGAATGAATCTGAGTCTGAAGGCTGCTGGTTGGCAGAAAAAATGAGATTCATGCATATTGTAAAATATCCATTGGGCCTCCCTTCTCAGAAGAAAAGATTCTATAGACTACAGAACAACAAATATGTGTTCATTGAAGGGGTCCTTTTCAAAAGGAACTTTAATGGAGTTCTTCTGCAATGCATTTCTCAAGAGTAGGAAAAAAATGTTTTGGATATATTCCACAGTAGTCTTGTAGGTGAAAATTTCTCTGCAAAAACCACCACCATCAAAATCATGTGTGTTGGGTATTTATGGCCTACATTGTTCAATGACACACTCTCTGGTTAAATCCTACAAAGAATACCAATTCTTCATAGGAAGAAGGAAAAACTAAGCAATGCCTCTCAATCAGATAATGTCTGAGGAACCCTTTGCACAGTGGGGATTGGATTTCATTAGGATGATTAATCCCACTTCCAACACTGGACATAAATGGATCCTCACGGCTAAAAACTACTTTACTAGATGGACCGAGGCCATGCCCCTAAGGAATGCAACTGAGGAAGAGATTGTGAATTTCCTCGAGGAACTAGTAACAAGGTTTGGCCCGCCAAAGACCATCATCTCCGACAATGTGAAAGCCTTCTTGGGTTTGAAGGTATGTCAATTCGGACTTAAGCATGGAATTTTTTTAAAGACATATTCAAACTATTACCCATAGGGAAATGGTTTGGCCAAGTCGACTAATAAAAATTTAGTCTGACTCATTAAAAGAATCGGGTCAGAGCATCAAAGAGAGTGGCATCAAAACCTCAAAGTAGCACTCTAGGTGGACCAAATAACCCCAAAGAAAGTCTTAAATACTTCACCATACCAGCTGGTATATGGGAAGGAAGCGCTATTTCCTATCTCCATGGAAATTCTTGTACTATAGTTGCTCAAGTCTCTGAAGGTGGAACAAAATGGAGCCATGGAATCCCGGTTGGCTGAGCTGTTGGAGGTATAAGAGAAAAGAGTAAAAGCATTGATGACTATGTGCAATCGTTAATAGGTGGTTAAGAGGTGGTTTGACAAGAAAACCTCTGACTAGGGTCTTAAATGCAGAGACTTAGTGCTAAAATTCAATGAGAGAGCCACAAAGCCTGGCCAACATGGAAAATTTGATAGTTTGTGGGAAGGCCCTTTTCAAATTATTCAATGCAAGCAACATAATGCATTTGAATTAGAAAATATGGAAAAAGAAGCATTGGGAATTCCTGTCAATGGAATTCACCTAAAATTGTTTAATTAGCTTCATTAATCATTTTACCAGTGTAAATATGTAATTATGTAGATATTCTTTTTGTGTGTTTTTTTCAACCTGGTCTTTATTAAATGGAACCCATATGAAAGAAGTAGAGAAAGCAAAAGAGACAGAAAATTGACAAAAGGAGCTTTATATTCATTATACAGTAATATATGCTTTGAGATATTAAAATTCAAAATGGCTCTCGGGCCATACTTTTTGAGTATATATATATTAAGCATCTTTTTCAGTATATTTATTAAAAGCTTTTTGAGACATATATACAAAATGGAGGAGAAAACAATTCATTCTTCAATTGGGGTAGCATCACCAGGAGCAGCAGAAGGTCCATCAGGAATAACATTAGGAACAACCACATCAGTAGGAGCGAGGGCAAAAGGAGCATCAATGACAACAATAGCAAGTGGAGGAGGAAAGACTAGGTTTCGAAAGTCGGCATACCACTCCATGTCATAGAAGAACACCACATTGTAGCATCTCAGTAAGAAGTCACGAAACCCTTTGGTGGTGTTCTCCACTAGTCATAATGCGAAATATGCTAAGAAATGGTACCTAGGGCACCATTGCATCCTCTTCAATGTGTCGGTGAAGATCACTTGCCATTGGAATTCCAAGGCCATATGCTGTATTTTTCACAATTTCACCAAGGCCTCTGAGGTAGTGCTTTGGGAAGATTTCCATCATGAGCAGCCATCTCATCTACTTGGGTATCTGAATGTCAAGTAAAGTGGCAACAAAATGAGAGAAAATGTCAGTATTCACTCTATATTTATCCTCATACTCTATGCAGTCCCTCCCCAATACCCACTTCATTACAATTATGGCAAAGGAATGCTTGTTCTTGGTCATGCATTTCAAATGCCTACTGGAAATTTCCCCAAGGAAAGCTGCCTACGACCTATTGCTCGTCAGCATAATAAGAGTATTCATTGCATCTATCTACATCCCCAATTACCAAATGAAATTTTTGTTGATTTCCTTAAGTCTATTTATAGAAAGAGCCAAAGTACAATGTGTGCGATAAGCATGATGACAATCAAGAGCAAGCTCAAAAATTCCACTGGGTGCAAAGCTCAAAAATCCCACCAGGTTGTGTTTGCTGGGTACAAATTGTTGCGTGCAAGTTAAGAAGAAGTAATTAATTAGCTAAAAATGGTGGCAGGTGCAAGTGATAGTCTACATGGTCAAGTGCTAGGTATCATGTTGTGGATGCTTTTTCAGTCTCCAAGGATGAACTCAAATCTTTTTGAGTAATTAATATGCCCTCTTTCTTAATCATTCTTTTCAAGTTATTAATTGAAAAGCATGCGAATAGTATCATACGCCTTTAATTTGTGGCTCAACTTCCCAAGGGATGGTACTATAGAGCATGATGACTAATTTTCATTATGAATTATTATCTTTTCAAAAGAGTGGAAATTCATTTTGCATGCACGAAAGAGCCGACAATATGTGCCAAATTTATTGCTTCAAACAACTATTGTTTCCAACTCCTGAATAAGGAAAGGCTAAAGTTACATGCAAAGAAGTAACATTGTGAAAAGCTTTGAGTGCACAGTTTGCTATGAAAGAACCCAAGTGAATTTTGGAGAGGTTGAGCATTCGCAAAGGTCTACATAATCCTCAAATGGAAGCACAAAGTGAGGCGGTTGAAAGGTTATTTGATGCCATGTTAGCAGTGGCCAATGTTTTTGATGATGTCTCTTACGCCTCGCCTGGGATGCCTAGAAAGCCAAAGTGGCCTCACATGCAAGTTGTAGAGAAGGATACCCATAGGGACAAGGACCTTATAGTGGAAGAATGGGATTTATTCATGACCCTATCCTCAGAACTAACCCTAAGAGTCTTAGGGAAGCAGTCTACGAGAGAATGAAAAAGACTGATACCTAAGAGTCTTTGGTGTACAAGTTGTGGTTTTGTGGTCTTCCACAATATATAGTCCCCTTTGTGCACCACTTCCTGGAACTAGTTCACGAGTGTGCTCAACATTTCAACCCAAATATCGACAACATTGAAGGCCAAAAACTGAGGGTTTTGATCAGCATGGAAGCTATTAGGAATATGCTATGCATCCCTACTAGAAGGGGAACAAAAAGAATGGAGAGATTCACTATAGTGGACTTGGAAGAGCTCTGAAGGACCAAAAAGTATGCTCTGAACTTTTATAATCAAGAATCAAAAAGGCCCAAGGAGGATGCATCAAAGCTGCCACAGTTTCTGGTTGTGCACAATGATTTCAATTCAAACTTGCAAGACGTCTTCTCTATGATGGATTTTTTTTGCAGCATGGACAGTGACAAGGACGTAAAGGAGTTTCAAATGGGCCTAGGTTTTCAGTTGATAAGACAATATTATTTATTCTAGTATGAATTCACGGAGGTCATTGTTCAGGAGATGCTGACCAAATTCAAGGAATACAACACATAGTTCAGGTTTAGGTTTTCTTCTCTCCTTGCTCACATGTTTTTACACTAGAACCCTGACTTCTTTAGAAACCATATGGGTTTGGCTATGTTTGATGAAATGGGGTAAGAAGGCTAGTTTCTGTGCAGAATCCCCTCCTTTCTGTAACTTATGATTACTATGCATTTTTCAAGTTTTTCCTGACTCTGATTTTGTGAGATTTTAGTAAGGAGGGCGAGGGTTATCGGCTTTCCATCGAGAAAATAGGGTGGATGCAAAATTTTATTCCTCCTTGTGACTGGTTCCTTGGGGAGGATTTTTCTTTCCTTAGGCTATGTGGTTTTATCGAGGAACCATTCTGGATCCCAGTATGCATCACAAACAGGGTGTTGGCCCTTGAGGTATTTCGACAACTGGCGATTATTGAGGTCAAATTTTGTGGAGGAAAAAATAAGAAAGGTTTTTTCAAATACCCTTTGAGCTTTGGTACTGTAATAATGGTAAAGAAGTAGGAACATGGTTTGCTAGAGGTGAAGCTGGCTCATCTAGGGCTAATATTAATTTATGAAAAAATGGGATTATAATCTTGATAATGACTTAGCGGGTCTGAACATTAAGGTGACTCACAGCTCTTGGCCCTACTAGGAAGCTCGGAGGAATCCACAGTGAGGGGACTGAGATGATTTATTTGTGGACCTGGCCTATGTTCCTATTGATGATAGGAGTCCACATGGCTATCTTTCTATTTTAATTTGGATAATCCCAGTGAAAAGTGCAAAATTGGGGCCACCCTTCGCAATCAATTGGCCAAGAAATATCAGTGGAGTGAGGAAAAGATTGCACACTTCTGGATTTATCATCAGGAGACTAGATTCCTTGATGCCCCATTCCAGGAGCCATACATGTATGATAGATTTGATGATCTATGGAACAAAAGTGATGCAGGAGCATCTAGTGGTGTAAGGGCAATCTTGCATCACCCAAAAATAGTTAAATTTCAAGTTTCTCAGTTTTTAGATGTTTTTACATTTTTGGATACCCTTTTTGTCATAATGAAATTCCCAATTTAGAGTTTTTATTTTCTATTCCTGGGTTGAAAGATATTGTAGTTTTAGTTTCCCAGATTTGCACTTGAAAATCTTTCGAGTTAGATATGAAGCACTTAGAGTTCACGGATTGGCTCTGAAACTTGGAAAAATTGGCATAGAGGATTTTAAGCATGTTATTGACTTCGAGACCTTTCCAACGGTTCAAACTGTTCGTGAATCGGAGTCCCGGATCAAAAGTTATGGCCCCGGGAAGTTAGCACACTTTCTAGAAGATACAATTGCCAATGTTCTTTTAAAATTTGAACTTCAAGTTGTAATTTTTGGTGCCAAACTGCCTAAACTCAAATTTGAATGTTGTTTTGGCTCCAAAATAAAAAGGAGCTCTATTTATGGGCAGATTTCTAATTTTTGGGTAACTTTTTGGGGACAAGCTCACATATTGCGAAAGGGTTATTCTGTAGCTTTTTGTAACTTGCATGTGTTGTAGAACTTGGGGATTTGAGATCCTTTGCATGTAAGAAGCTCCATTTTCTAAAAAATAAAGTTATTCTCTTGTTTGTGGGTTATTCTCTAAGTCTGGGCTGTGCCTTCATCAAGTGGTATCAGAGCAGGTTTTCTTGAGCATGTGGAGAGATCGCCAATCGTGAGGCAGTTCACACCAGGACCGTGGTTGTGGGTTGAGGTCAAGAAAGATGCCTCCAAGAGTGATGCCTGGTAGGCGTGGTGGTGACAGAGGTGGTCGAGGTGGCAGAAATGCTAGTGGTAGAGATGCACTGGTAGCCCTCAAAAGACAGATTGATGCATTACAAGAGCAGTTGAGAAGAGAGTTAAACCCGAGGGAGGAAAGTGAGGATGAAGGAGAGGAAGAAGGTTCAGATGTAGAAGAGGAAGAAGAAGCAATTGATCAAGACCAAATGCGGCTAATAAGGGCCATTTCGAAGATCAGGCAAAGACCGACAACAGAAGTCCCCAGTTATTCTGGAAGTCTGAACCTGGAAGAGTTGATCGACTGGATCAATGAGCTAGAAGAATATTTTGAGTATGAGGAAATAGAGGACCCAGATTAGGTTAAGTTTGCGAAAGTGAAGCTGAAGGGCCATGCTAATATTTGGTGGAAAGAGGTCTAGTTGGAAAGAAATTGAAGAGGAAAAATAAATATCACCAGATGGTATCGCATGGTAGAGAAACTAAGAAGCAGTTCATACCGGACTACGATTTAGATCTATTGAAGAAATTGCAAGGGTTGAAGCAAGGAAGTAGATCTGTGAAAGAATATACTAAAAGATTTTCACAAGATAATCATCAGAACGGACCACACAAAAGCCAATAAGGAGAAGGTAGCCCCGATATCTTAATGGGTTACGATCGAGCATTTAGGAGGAGTTAAGCCTAGTCAGAATGACCACCATTGAGGATGTGTATCGCTTTGCTCAAGGTGGAAGACAAGCTAAACAAAAAGATTTGATGGCAAGTAAAAAGGACAAGAGGTCAAAGTGGAAGGGGCAGTGGAAGACCTTTTAGGAAGCCGAAATAATGATGAAAAGAAAAGTGAAGATGTGGGTACCAAAAGCCAAAGGAATGACAACTTCTAAGTGATCAAATAGTGGTGGATCAAAGAGGTAGAGGATGAGGGAGATATGGACAAGGAATGGAAGAGGTGGTTTCAAAGGAACATGTTTCCAGTGTGGTGAAGAAGGAATCAAGCGTATGAATATCCACAACACCAAGGAAGGGCAGAAAAAGGCCCGGAAGGTGCGTGGAAGGTTGTGCATCTGCGGATAGGGGTAATCTAAACATTGAATGATTCACCGAAGGGAGAAGCAAAAGTGATTAGAGCCTACGGTAGTGAGGAAAAAGGAGACGAGAGCAGGAGAAAATTTGTTTCACGCAAAGGTGCAGTGTGAAGGAAAATATTTGTGATGTCATTATTGATGGTGGGAACACCGATAATTTGGTGTCAGCGAATGGTCACAAAGTTGAAGCTAAAGAGGGAAACGCACCTGCATCCGTATCGGATTTCCTGGTTGCAGAAAAACCACAAAGTTTTGGTCAATGAGCAATGGCTAGTAAAGTTCAAAATCGGGAACTACCATGATGAGCTACTTTGTTATATCATCCCATGGATGCATGTCACATGTTCTTGGGGAGGCCGTGGCAATTAGATAAGCGAGCTATACATGATGGCTATGCAAACACTTATTCCTTGACAAAGGATGGGGTTCGTCACAAGTTGAAAACTCACGGGGAGACGAAAGGTATGCAGTAGTGCTAGAATTTGTTATGTAGAGGGAAGAAAATTTTTAGAAGGTATGAAGCATGAGCAAGTGTGTTATGCATTGATTCCTAAAGTGAGTAAGGAGGATAGTGAGAAGGTTCCAGAAGAAGATTCTGGGATGTTGGATGAGTTTTAGGATATTGTTTTTTATAATGTACCTAAGGGTTTACCACCAATAAGGAAGATCGGTCATCAGATTGACTTGATTCACAGAGCCGGTTGCCAAATAAGGCGGCTCATAGAATGACTCAAGCCGAGGAAAATGAGAGTTGAACGGAGACAAGTTCAAGAGTTGTTGAAGACAGGGGTTTGATATGGGAGAGTTTAAAGTCCATGTCGCGGTACCTGTAGGTACTAGCACCAAGAAAGGATAGAGAGAATTGGAGGGATGTGTATAGGTTCCCGACCATAAACAAGAATAACACAATCGAAGTCACAGTTTTCCCTTATACCAAGGATGGATGGAAGCTTGATGAGCATTTGAAATTGGAGCTCGGTGCTTCACAAAGATTGATCACGAAGAGTGGATATCCGCAGTTGATTCAGAGGAGATGAATGGAAGACTTCCTTCAAGACCAAGGGCTGTCTGAGGTGGTTGGTCGTACCTTTTTGGGCTAACAGTACCAGAGCACATTCATGTGGCTTATGAGCGAGGTACTAAAGGGAATTTCTGGGAAGTTTTGTTATTGTGTATTTAGATGATATTTTTATTTTCAGTAAGACATTGGATGAGCATCTTATGCTTATTCAAAGAGCCTTTGAGAAGTTAAGAGAAGAGAAACTGTTGATTAATCTGAAGAAGTGCAGTTTTGTGAAGAGGGAGTTAGTGTACTTGGGGTTTGTTGTCTCAGCAGAAGGTCTCAAGATGGACCTAGAGAAGGTGAAGGCTATTTCGAATGGCCTACCCCAAGAACTGCTACCGATGTGAGATCTTTCCATGGTTTGGCTAGTTTTATAGAAAGTTCATTAGAAACTTCAAGTAGTATTTGTGGACCCCTGACTGAAACAATGAGAGGAGAAAAAAAAGAATTCAAGTGGAGCACCCGAGTGGCAAAGAAGTTTTGAACCGCTGAGCGAGAAGGTGTGAGCAACCTATTCTAGCCCTCCCATTTCAACAAGGTGTTTCAAATGGATTGTGATGCCAGTGGTTGTGCCATTGGAGCAGTGTTGAGCCAAGAAGGTAAGCCCATTGCCTATTTCAGTGAAAAGTTAAATGATGCCAAGAGAAAGTATTCTGTATATGATCAGGAATTTTATGCAATAGTTCAAGCATTAAAGAAATGGAGACATTATTTGATGCTGAAGGAATTTTTTCTATATATTGATCATTAGGCCTTGCAGTACCTAAATAGTCAGGGAAAATTAAATCAGAGGCATATGAAATGGGTAGAGTTTTTGCAGAGTTACACCTTTGTTTTGAAATATAGGAGTGGGAAGTCAAATAGGGTTGCAGATGCCTTAAGTAGGAGGCATACATTGATGACAAAGATGCAGATTGAAGTGGTTGGGTTCAATGAACTCAAGACACTGTATGCAGAAGATCCTGATTTTGCAGAGCTTGGAAAGCTTGCAAGGAACCTTATAGTGGACAGGACAAGGTGGCTAGATTTCATAATCTAGGATGGCATGTTATTTAATGGAAGTCAATTGTGTATCCTGAGGAGTTCCATGAGGGAGAACTAATAAAGGAGAAGCATAGTGGAGGAATGGTAGGACATTTTGGTTGGGATAAGACCATCATGTTATTAGTGAACGTATTATTGGCCTCAGTTGTCACAGGATGTGAAGAAGTTTGTACAAATTTGCAGGGTATGTCGAGATGGCTAAAGGAGTGAGCAGAATACAAGCTTATATCAGCCCTTACCTATACCAGAGAGGCCATGGGAGGATATAAGTATGAACTTTGTTCTTGGTTTGCCAAGGACCGACGCGAGGAATGATTAGTCTTTTGTGGTGGTTGATAGGTTTGAAGATGGCACATTTCATTCCATGTCAGAAGACCCATGATGTAGTCCACATTGCTGACTGTCTTCAAAGAGGTGGTGAGGCTACATGGTATGCCAAAGAGTATTGTTTCAGATCGTGACACCAAATTTGTGGGGTACTTTTGGAGGACCTTGTGGAAGAAGCCGAAGACAAAGTTGAAGTTCAGTTCTGCACACCATCCACAAACAGATGGGCGACAAAGGTTGTTAACAGGAGTCAGGTAACCTAGAGATGTTTGGTAGGAGATAAACCCAAGGGATGGGACTTGATCTTAAGGGCAGAATTTTCTTACAACAATTATGTCACAGGCTTGGTAGATCACCATTCCAGTATTGTGTATGGAGGTAGCCCCATAACAGCTCCAGGGAATTGATGAAGATGGACCAAGAGAAGAAAATAAGTGCTGAAGCTAAAGATTTTGTAGAGCACATCAAGAATATACATGAGAAGGTACGAGAACACATTAATAAGATGAATATGCAATATAAGGCTAAGGCAGATCAGAAAAGGAGGAATAAGGAGTTTTAGGATTGGTGATGAAGTAATGGTCCACTTGAGGAAAGAAAGGTTTCCCATGGGAACCTATAACAAATTGAAGATGAAGAAATTCGGTCCCTATAAGATTTTGAAGAAGCATGATTCAGGGAATGCATATGAGGTAGAGTTGCCTGATGGAATCAACATTTCCCTATGTTCAACATTTCAGATTTGCAGAGTATCATGAAGGTGGAATGGAGATAGTACTAGCAATAGGGCGATGGCATTCTAGCACCTACTTCAGAAAGGGAGGAGATTGAAGCAATCTGGATAGTCATGTGGGAAGGAGTACCTAAATAGGCAGATGAAGAATATCCGTGAAATGGAGAGGAAGGCCTATGGAAGATTCATCCCGCTATCTAAGGCGAGTTGACCGGTTTCCTCAACCATCTGAGACATGATGGGGTCACTCTTCTAGGTGTCCGATGCAGAGCATCCAGGGTGTAAATCTTGCATCACCCAAAAATAGTTAAATTTCAAGTTTCTCGCTTTTAGATGTTTTTACATTTTTGGATACCCTTTTGTCATAATGAAATTCCCAATTTATGGTTTTTATTTTCTATTCCTGGGTTGAAAGATATTGCAGTTTTAGTTTCCTAGATTTGCACCTGAAAATCTTCTGAGTTAGATATGAGGCACTTAGAGTTCCCAGATTGGCCCTGAAACTTGCCAAAATTGGCATAGCAAATTTTGAGCACATTATTGATTTTGAGACCTTTCCAACGGTTCAAACGGTTCGCAAATCGGAGTCCTGGATCAAAAGTTATGGCACCGGGAAGTTAGCACACTTTCTAAAAGATACAATTGCAAATGTTCTTTTGAAATTTGAACTTCAAGTTGTAATTTTTGGTGCCAAACTGCCTAAACTCAAATTTGAATGTTGTTTTGGCTCCAAACTAAAGAGGAGCTGTATTTATGGGCAGATTTCTAATTTTTGGGTAACTTTTTGGGGACAAGCTCACATATTGCAAAAGGGTTATTTTGTAGCTTTCTGTAACTTGCATGTGTTGTAGAACTTGGGGATTTGAGATCCTCTGCATGTAAGAAGCTCCATTTTCTACATAATAAAGTTATTCTCTTGTTTGTGGGTTATTCTCTAAGTCTTGGGCTGTGCCTTCATCAAAAAGGCATGATGATATTGATGCAAGAAATGATGAGGATGCAGATCTAGAGGAAGAAACTCCAATAATGAGAAGGAAAGAGGTGAAGAAGGCCAAAACATAAAGAACTGGAAAAGCGGCAGAACAACCCGATAAAGCTCCACTGAGTGTGCGAGTGACTACATCGCATTCAGAGGCCTCACTACCACATACATGGGCTGCGAAGAGACCCAGGGTAACCCAATAGTCTAAGGAGGTCATAGAGGTGGAAAATTCTCCCCCTGATAAGAGGCTGCACACAGATGCAACTCCTGGAGAAAGCTCACAAGTAATTACAATGAGCCAAGGATCGGTGCCTGCAGAAACTCGGGTATCTTTCTCTCCCTCTCTTCTCTCTTTAGAGTCTTTGATTAACCCTACTACCTCTACATCTCCCATTACTTCGAGCATTGGCATTTTCTTTTATACTTCCACACCTGCTAGAGGTTTCTCTCAATTCTCCCAAATCGGACAGGCAACCCTTACTCCCCCGTGGTTTGTTCCATATTTTGTGGTAGCCCAATCTTAAACCGCTATTACAAATCCTTTTATTACCACTGTGTCAGCTCTGACTCAACTTGCTAAACAGATGGTTACTTCTGCATCTCCACTACCGCTTCCTCTTGGGCTATGAGTCCTTCTGCCACTTCCCAAGCTAGACCTTGGCATAATATTCCTCCTTTCTCCCCTCTGATCATTGCTCTGCCAAAGAAAACGTCATCCAAGACCATAATGATCTCATTCCATTTTTCTCTTCCTCCTAGTGCGCTCTTTTCCAGTGAAGAAATTAAATTGCTAGAAAATTTTTTTGCACAAAAATAATAGAACTAAGGCAACGTGGGCTATCATAGCCCAGAAGAGAAAAGAAAAAGATGCAGTGAAGCCTACTGAGCCATGTGTGTAGACCCTTTTTAGTGAAGTTTAGGGGTCAATAAATTTTTCAACCATGACTCCCAACATCATCAAACCATAAGGGGAGATTCAACCTGGGGATTATATAATCCATGTTGTGGATTGATCTACACGAAGCCCAACCACAGGACAAAGTCGAGCTAATGGAGGAAACTCAGTGAGTGGTAACTACCGACTTTATGAAGCATAGTCACCAACTGAAAAAGATGGAAGAAGAGCTCAAGAATGTTAGGGAAAGGTTGGAGATCCTACTAAAAAAGGAAAAGGCCAATGACATTGAAATTTCATGCTTGTCTCAACAAGCGCAGGAAAAAAAAGCCAAACTTTAGGAGGAACTCGTAAGGTTCCATTCCTAGGATCCCAACCTAGTTACCAGACTACAACAAAAATACCAAGATTTATAAGACCGGTTGGCTCGGGTAGAGGAATAAATGCAACAAAAGACTAAAGAGCTTTGGGAGTAGCGAACTCAATTGGAGCAGGAAATGCAACAAAAAAATAAGGAGCTCTAGGACCTTCAGGCCCAATTGGAAAAGGAGATCTAAGAAGTAAATCTCTCCCTGGAAAAAGAATCTAGAACCCGAAGCCAAGCTAAGGAGCTATTGGAAAGAAAGGATGCCAAGTTGGAAACTCACAGGAATAACTCTCCATAGTGAACAAGAAAATTGAAGAGCTAACACAGGATGTCAAGTCGAGGGAGATGGAGATAGGTCTTTTGAAAAATCCTCCCCAACCCCCTGCTCCTCAATTAGATCTCCTTTTAGTAGCCCAATATTTATATATATCCTACTGGGAGAGAGTCAAGTATTTCTATTTAACTCTTCAACCAATGCTCCAATTCATGGCAGATGTGACAAATTTAAGTAGGGAGGTGTGTGGAACGATGGAGCAAGTTCCACAGTTCATTGTAGAAAAGGTTCCCAAGGCAGAGAAGTTGCTAGACAAGTTGTACACGGTGGTGAACGCAAAATTGGTGAATGTAGGGATTGAAGATTGGAGATCAGCTACCAAGAAGGCGAAGGAATTCATCTGTTGTCATGCAACCATCCTCCAAGCTAGCAATTTCTCGATAACATTAAGTTGGAATATGAACAATATGCAGATGCAATTCTCCCATTTGACTCAAATGGGATTGTCCTACCCTTTTCTCTTTGATGATTTAATGGTCACGACGAAGTATATTGCAGCAAAGATTGAGGAAAAGTAGCGGGATTTATCTACTTTTCAATATTTCAATCAACCTCTAATTGCTGCGAATATTGAAGGTGCCACCCATCAGATAGCGTGACTTCTATTTCAGCTTGAGTCTAGGACCAAGATCTCCATGGAGCTGCTCTTCAAAGAAATAATCAATTTGCATTAGGCATATGAGAATCTGTGTGCCTTGTTGATGCCATCTGAGGTCAAATTGCTGCTTTTATAGACCACACTTTCGAAGCTTTGTTCTTTGCAACCATAAATTTTGGGCTCCCATTCCATAGGCGAAATGCCCCTAATAGTTGCCAAAAGTTGTGGATTAAAATACTTAAATCTCCCTCCAGGTGATCATTGATAATTTTGCATCAACCCCAGCCCATGCCTCATATGTTTGAATATCTTTGGGCCCCTTTTGAAGCACCTTCGTCCATTGTGCCATGTGTCAGCTACGTGCTCCTTGGAAGGTTTTCTTCCCTTTCTCTACTATCTAGCCCCACCCATTCACCATGTGTCAGTAGCATGGGACTTTGAGGGCCCTCTCTCCTTTGCTTCTCTATCGAGCTCCGCATGTGTGCCATGTTGCATTATTCCATAGGATCCTTTTGGCGGACCCCACAGTCAATGCTTGAAACAAAGAATTCTCCATGTGTCTTCTCCACGGGGAATTTGATTGCAAGGAAGGGAAGAATGAATGTTGAGCCCCACCTTTTGGCCACATGTCCTAACCAACTTTGTGGGTGGGAAACACGTGTCTTCATGGGAAATTCGCTGCTTCCAAACTGGGACCACATTCATCATTTGTTGCAGAGTGCATCTTGTTCAAAGGCGACTACGTGCTATGTATCAAAATCTTTTCTATTGCAACAGACTTAGGGAATCATTGCGAAAAACATCATTGCTTGTGCCTAGGAATCATTTCAGTTACTGGCTCTCTTGTGGTGGGTGATCTATTTATACTACTTCGACTGTCTAAAAAGGGGTTCAAAAATCATAGAAAATAGTGAAAAAGACTGTAGGCCTTTTGTATTGTTTTTTATTATTATATTAAGACTCATAGACTATGCAATATTGTTCAGACTCTCTATTTCTTAGTTAATGGATAAGACATTATACTGTGCGGTTTCCTATACTTAGTAGTTTATCTGCAAGACTTCTATAATTTCAATATAAATTTTCTGATTCAGATCATGTCTCGAACTCTTCTTGTTTAGTAAATGTGTATGGAAGTTGTGTTATGTCATTTGATATACTTCTTAGGTTTTTCATCTATTCTTTATATTATTTTCAGACATGCAGATTGCTGAATGAGCCCTTAAATCTCATCTAAAAGGAAAATTTCCCATACCCATACTTAAATCTTGGCACAATGTCTTAAATTGGATCTTATTTTACTATATCTGCTTCCTTTTCCCATTCCAACCCCCCAAATACAAAAGGATCCAACTTCTTTAAAAACCTAGAGGTTACTCAGTTTAGCGCAATTGGTCCCCCATTAACCGAGTTTCCCATAAGGCTATTTTCCTAGCAATTTTAGGCATCAATAGTTATCTTGTGGCTTTTCTATTTGATCTATGCATTTTGGCAACTTGTATGCATGTTTTTCTCTCATGGTTTATGTAGGAAATGAATAATATTGTGGGTTGAATGCAATATTTCCTAACAACTGTATGCCCAAACAACAACACAGTTAAGTAATACAACACTAGTGACACACATAATCACAAACCATAACCAACCCATCCAAAATAAAATCCAAACATTTCACTTCCAATACCACAAATAAACATGAAACTTCATCATACCTATAAACACATTATTTACACAAAATATTACAACAAGAAAGCAAAAAAATAACACCCACATACCCACAACCCAAACTCAAACATTTACTAAATCAAATCAAATCTTTAACCAAATTCCACAACAACAAAAAAGTGCCTTTTCCATAAACAAATGTTTTCCTCAACACAACACACCACCTAACCAAAAATCCACATATACACTCACACCAAATCCAAGCCTGACATTCACATCCCACTTTAAGCAAATCACACAACCTATGCAACAACATCATTACTCGAGCACATTTAACCAAAATATCTCAACTTTCAACCAAACACCAAACTATCAAAAAATAAACCCAAACCTAGATCCTATGTAAAATCAAATCTACAATTCCCAAACAAACACTATGTTGGTATGTGGTGACTGATCATGCTATACTTTACAATGAAAAAGGAAAAATTAATGAAAAAAGAAAAAAAAACCCAACTTTGTAGAACCCTAATCTAGAAGCTTCTAAGCTTGTTAAAAATGGGTTCAAATGGGGGTTATAGTATGATGAAAAACATGATTATTCGCAAGATTGTAATAGGTTTTTGCACTTGATAATAAAATCATTGGATGGTTGCGGTTTGGTGCATGTAGCCCGGATTGGGTGAACCACGCTAAATTCTCTGTGTTATAATTTATTCTATGTGTGTTTTAGTTTCTCTGCTTATTAATTAAATCTGCATTTAATTGTTAGATATCTACCATTTCTAACCCTAACAAGTGGTATCAGAGTGGGTTGTGTTTTGATTATCATCTGTAGGAAGGTCTCACGGTTGAGTGGGAGTAATGGTAGACAAGGGTAAGAAGGTTGAGAAGTTTAATGGGCATAACTATCAGTTATGGAAGATGCAGATGGAGGAATACCTCTATAAGAAGGATTTATGGTGGCCATTGGAAGGGAAAACCAAGAAACCCTTAGCAATTTCTAATGAGGATTGGGATATTTTGGATAGAAAGGCTCTTGGAAGTATTCATTTATGCCTGACACAATCAGTGGCGCTCAATATTACAACAACAAAGACAACTCAAGAGTTGATGGAAACCTTGGCGAAGTTATATGAAAAGCCTTTCGCTTCGAATAAGGTATTTCTTATGAAGCGTTTATTTAATATGAAAATGGTAGAAAGTGGGCTAGTTACTAATCATTTAAATGAGTTTAATACAGTCACTAGTCAATTAACCTCTGTAAAAGTAAACTTTGATGAAGAAGTTAGGGCCATTTTGATTCTATGTTCTTTGCCTGAAAGCTAGAATAGCTTGGTAATGGCTGTTAACAATTCTGTTTCTAGTTTGAATACATTGAAATTTGATGATTTGTTGGTGTTATTTTGAGCGAGAAAATTTGTAGGAAAAGCTCAAGTGGAACATCCACATCAGGCAATGTTTTGAATGCAAAAAACAGGGGAAAAACAAAGGAGAGGAAACAATTTTGGAAATCATGGGAAGTCATGAGGAAAATCAAAGGACAAAATGTCCCAATCTAGAGACAAGAGGGATTGCTGGTACTTTGGTAAGCCAGTTTTCTTAAAGAAAGATTGTTGGTCTTAGAAAAATAAAGGAGACAAAAATGAAGGAAGTAAAGAGGCAAATGTGGTAAGTAATAAATCTGATGAGGATGTTGTGATTCTTTTAGTTGATAATGCTGATGATTCTTGGGTGTTAGATTTAGGGGCTTCATTTCATGCTACCCCCCATAGAAGTTATTTTATTGATTATGTCCAAGGGGATTTTGGACTGGTTTATTTAGGAGATAACAAACCTTGTCAGATTGTTGGAAAGGAAAGAATCAAGATTAAGTTGCAGAATGAGAATCATTGGCTACTACATGAGGTAAGGCATGTTCCAAGTTAAGCAAATATTTAATTTGAGCAGGGCAACTAGATGATGAAGGTTGTGTTGTTACATTTACTGATAAAAATTGGAAGGTCACAAAGGGTGCCTTAGTGGTAGAAAAAGGTGTGAAAGTAGGCACCTTATATCTTTGTACAGGTCATACTGTTCCTTCTACTTTAATTGTTATAGAAAAAGGTCAATGTTCAGGAACAGTTGTTGTAGTTTAGTAGGTAGAAGATCATACAATTGACGTGGACTCTGAATCAACACTGTGGCATAATAGACTTGGGCATATGAGTGAAAAAGGTATGAAAGTACTTCATTCAAATAATGTTTTACTAGGTCTAGAATGTGTTAATATGGATTTATGTGAAAGTTGTTTGTATGAAAAACAAAAGAGAGTAAGTTTTCTCAAGGATGGGAAGCAAAAGAAAGATGAGAAATTGGAGCTTGTGCATACGGATGTATGGGGACCATCTCAGGTATCTTCTCTTGGTGGCTCTTAGTATTATGTTATATTCATTGATGATGCAACTAGGAAGGTATGGATTTATTTCCTTAGGCATAAATCTGATGTATTTGAAACTTTTAAAAAATGGAGAAGCTTGGTTGAGAATGAGACGAGTAAAAAGCTAAAATGTCTCAGATCTGATAATGGTGGTGAGTATTGTAGCAAAGAGTTTGAAGATTATTGTTCCTCTAATGGTATTCATAGGCAGAAAATGGTTCCAAGGACTCCATAGGAAAATGGAGTGGTTGAGCACATGAATAGAACAATAATGGAGTGTGCACGGACTATGAGATTGCATGCTGGGCTGCCTTTAAAAATGTGGGCAGAGACTGTAAACACTGTTGTTTATTTAATTAATAGAGGCCCCTCTAATCCTTTGGGTTGTGGTATTCTAGAGGAAGCATGGAAAGGTAAGAAGGTGAGTTATTCTTTTCTCAAAACCTTCAGTTGTGAAGCATTTGCACATGTAGATTATGAAAATAGAACCAAGCTTGATGCAAAATCAAAGAAATGTATATTTGTTGGATATGGCATTGATGAATTTGGTTACAGGTTTTGGGATTTTGAAAATCATAAAATTGTGAGAAGCAAGGATGTCATATTGAATGAGAAAGTGTTGTACAAAGATATGTTGTTGCAGCATGAGACGAAAGAAAATGATTATGCAGTGTTGGATGATATTCCAAACAATGATGTTTCAATGGTTCCTCACGCTCCACAACAACAACAACAAATACCACAAACTCCTGTGAATGTTCGACAATCTTTAAGGATAAGTAGACCTCCAGAAAGATTCTCTCCCTCTTTGTATACTATTTTGTTAACTGATGTTGGTGAACCAGAATATTATGATGAAGCTATGCAGGTGGATACCAAGGTTCAGTGGGAGCATGGAAGGAAGAAGAAATGGACTCCTTGCTGAAAAATCAAACTTGGGAATTATGCAAGTTGCCTACAGGTAAAAAGGCTTTACCAAACAAACAGGTTTATAGGTTGAAAGAGGAGGATGGAGGTAAGAAGAGATTTAAAGTTAGATTAGTTGTAAAGGGATTTACACAGAAAAAAGGTATTGATTTTGATGAGATTTTTTCTCCAGTTGTTAAAATGACTTCTATTCATATTGTTTTAAATATTGTGGCTGCTGAAGATTTTCATTTAGAATAGCTTGATGTTAAAACAACCTTTCTCCATGGTGATTTGGAAGAGGAAATATATATGGAACAACCACAAGGATTTGAGGTCAAAGGTAAGGAGAAACTAGTGTGCAGATTGAAGAAAAGTTTATATGGCTTGAAGCAAGCACCTCGACAATGGTACTTGAAATTTGATAGTTTTATGGCTGAGCAAGGCTACAATAGGTGTAATTCTAACCATTGTGTTTATTTAAGAGGTTGGATAATGACATCTACATTATTTTATGTTTATATGTTGATGACATGCTTGTAGCAGGGTCTAACATGGATCACATAAGTGAGCTAAAACAAAAATTAGAAAAATATTTTATTATGAAGGATTTGGGGGCAGAAAAATAAATCTTTGGTATGAAAATTTGTAGAGATAGGAAAAATAGAAAATTGTTTTTTTATCTCAGGCTAATTATGTTGAAAAGGTGTTGCAAAGATTTCATATGGAGAATGCAAAAGCTGTCAGCACACCTTTTCTTAGTCATGTTAAATTGACTAAGGATATGTGTCTAAAGACACAAGAGGAGGAAGAAAAAATGTCCAAGGTACCATATGCTTCAGTTGTAGGCAGTTTAATATACGCCATGGTATGCACGAGATTGGATATTGCACATGCCATAGGAGTTGTTAGCAGGTATTTGAGTCATCCCAGAGTTGAGCATTAGAATGCGGTAAAATGGATTCTTAGGTACTTGAGAGGTACATCCAATAAATGTTTATGTTTTGGGGGCTTTGATACTGATTTAAAAGGCTATGTTGACTCATATTTGGTAGGGGATATAGATACTAGGCGGAGTACCATAGGTTATGTATTTACAGTTGGTGGGACAACAGTGAGTTGGATTTCTTGATTACAAAAGGTGGTTGCTTTATCCAACACAAAGGCAGAGTATGTTGTTGCAACAAAGGCAGAAAAGGAGATGATATGGCTGCAAATTTTCATGGATGAGTTGGGAAAACAACAGGCTGGAAATTACTTGTTTATAGATAGCCAAAGTACTATACATCTTGCAAAGAATTCTGCCTTGCATTCTAAAGAAAAACACATACAATTGAGATATCATTTCATTCGATCGGTGTTGGAGGATGGACAGGTCAAGCTAGACAAGATACATAAAAATTCCAATCTAGTGGATATGTTTATAAAGGTGGTGACAAGGGAGAAGATGAGCTCCTCTTTAGCTTCAGTTGGCCTTCAAGGTTGAATTCAAGTATAACAGAGCAACGGGGTCCAAGGTACTTATTTCCAGTGGGAGCTGTAAGTGCAGTAGTGTCATCCAGGATCAGTCTCCAAGTGGGAGATTGTGTTGGTGTGGAGCCTGATCAGTATCCAATTAGGAGATTGTTGGTATGTGGTGACTGATCATGCCATACTGTACAACAAAAAAGGAAAAATCAATAAAAAAAGGAAAAAAACCCAACTTTGTAGAACCCTAATTTGGAAGCTTCTAAGCTTGTTAAAAAGGGGTTCAGATGGGGTTACAATATGATGAAAAATGCAATTATTCACAAGATTGTAATAGGTTTTTGCATTGGATAATAAAATCATTGGATGGCTATAGTTTGGTAGATGTAGCCCGGATTGGGTGAACTATGTTAAATTCTCTATGTTATAATTTATTCTATGTGTGTTTTAGTTTCTTTTCTTATTAATTAAATTTGCATTTAATTGTTAGATATTTTCCATTTCTAACCCTAACACACTGTTCCTATACCGTCATCACTGCCACAAATATTAGCTCAACAATTGTAAAGCTTGCAATAAAAAACCATAAACGTGCAGGTTACTAGACCCAAAAATACATACACAATGGAGTACATATTTCCTTGCCCCTTTGATTGGAGTATATACATACCAAATTTCCCCCAAAATTTTGAAATACCTAAAGTTGACAAATATAAGGGGAAAGGAGATCTTGTATATCATGTCAGGGAATTTTACACAAGTTGTCTAGATCTCACTTATGATCATACATATTTGATGCACCTTTTCCCACATAGTCTTGGAGGATAGGTTATGGAATGATTCAATCATTTACCTCCTAGTATAAGGACTTGGAATGAATTAGCTGAGAAATTAATTGTACCCTTCTCTTATAACATTGACCACGAGATATCTATAGTACACCTATGTAATACCAAGAAAAAATAAGGAGAATATTTTACTTCATTCCTACAAAGATGGAGAAATCTAGCAAGTAAATGTCCTTGCCATATACTAGAAAAAAATTTGTTCAAATTTCCATAGAAAAACTTAATTTAGAACTAATGATTCATCTTCAAGTCTAGTTATCTAACACATTTGATGAAGTCTTTAAGAAGGGAATCTCTATTGAGAAAGCCCTTATTGAAAAAGGACATGTAATTTTTTTCAAAGATACCAATAATAATCCAAGCATATCAAATGATAAAATCAAATTTTGGTCACAAAACAAAAATGTAACAAATGACCACATTGCAGATGCGAAGATGGTAAACAAGGTTGAGCCTATCATTAGTGAAACAATGAAAAATATGGTTGGTTATATAAAAGGGGGGGTTCACCAAAATGATAAAAAATAACCCTATTTTCCACTATTTCATTCAAGAAATGAGATCCAAACCATGAAGTGACTAACAACCAAAAAGGTGAGTCAAATCAAGGTATGAATCAACAAATTTCTCCTTTATCCAAGGATGAGGGTATGAGTCAAATAGCACTTTGGGGAGAAAGATTAAAACCATCAAATAAACTCCAAAATGCAAGCTATAAAATGTAAATAGAATATTGTACTCAAAACTAATGGAACCAACAATCAAAAGGTAGATTTGGAAAGGGGAGAATGATGTGTACCAGTCACCAAAATTTCCTTTTTTAAGCTCATTGAATACTCATTCGCCCTATGGTGAATGGGTCCTATCTAGGGCTCTGTAAAAATGTTTTATGGGTTCTCTTTTGTTGTGTCTTTACTCCTAGATTCCCGATTTCACTGTTGAATAGCTGAAAATAAATCTTGTTGAAGAGTTTCTGTGAAATGAAAACTTTGAAGCTTTCTTTAATTTTTCTCTTCAAAGGATCTTCAACCTAAAACCCACAATTACAAATCAAAGGGAGAAAAATGTTGTTTGTTAGGTGAATGGGGGTTTTCCTTGGTCAAAACCCATTTTGGTAATTAAACCTTATAATGAAACAATGAAACATGAAGGAATGATGAATGAACAAGCCTATGTCACAACTCACCAAACCTTTCATAAAACCTTGGATTGTAGATATACAACTTGCATGAATTGGCCTCAATGGATGTGGATCTTGATCATAAAATGTGATTTGAAATGATGTCTTTGAATGATTGAATAGATCTTGAACTCTACATCACCATATTAGCTCAAACAACATGCATGATGCAACATGACTTTGACATGATAATGGAATCTTGATTGTTGCAATAATCTTCAATAAATCTGCTCTTGAATACGTTGAAATTCTCTTGAATTGGTCTTGTAATGCTCTCTTGAAGTCTCATAAAAATTCTAGGATGCTTGAATAAAAAAAACTTGCTAGGTGAAACATAGTGAAATGACCTCTTATTTATACATATCTTAACAATAATTCCTAAAATTCAAATATCACAAGCCAAAATTTGAATATAAATTTGAAATCATTGAAAAACTGCCAAAAATATATTTTAAATTTAGGTCCTAGGCCTAAGTGAGGACCCATTCACCCTGTGGCTAATGGGTGTTAGGTCACTTACCTAGGACACACATTCTTCAAGGTTATGTGTTATGTCATGATATTTTGAAGGTTAGGTTTTATCCATCAGAAACTACAATTAATTAGGATTGGATTTGAATTAAAGGGGACAATTAAGGCAAACTAACCTCAATTAATTAATGAATCCCTAGATTAGTGTGAAAGTGTAAAGGTACACCTTACAACACCAAAAAAAAGGCACAATTAAGTCCATTTTATTAATAGGGCCCTAAACTTAATGTGAATATGTAAAACATATTACAACACTAAATTAAGGCATAATTTAGTCCTTTTATCATTATTTATTCCCAAATTAAGTGTGTAAAAGGGATATTTTTTCCTACACTATAATATTCTCAAAGGAACTTCCACATCAAAGATACAAACAATAAATAACAACCAATCACAAAGTCATGAATAATCAATAAATGTAGTTCATAACAACAAACAATATGGTCCTCCAAGGATGAACAATAATCCAAGACAAAAATACACACTCATAGGGGAACCAATTGAATCAAATTTGAAGAAGCTTATACAATGAAACATTATTCAACTTCTAGAAGTAAAAAATTATGAACCAGGGCCTTTCAAACTATCCTGGTGGAACAATAATGACTTCTATGAATACCACAAGACCAAGGGACATAAAACTTCTACATGTTTCAAACTCAAGAATGTTATCCAAGATCTCATAGATCAAGGAGATGTGATTGATAATCCACTTGGATCCTCTAATATAGATCATACTATATTTAAAGATCCTCTACAAAACCATGGAAAAGGGAAAGCCTTTAGTGTAGGGAGTAATACCAAACATAATGCCAACTACACCAATTTCACCTATGAGTATACAATCAACCATATCCAATAGGATGACAATAATGTCTCAACTATAACCATCAAGAGTAAGAACCCTAAATGTGTAGTTACCACATGTAGATCCAAAGTGAATCTGTAAGGGGCTACTTCCAAATCCCAAATAACAAACAAATATAACCTTTTTGATCACTTAGGAAAGACCCCTACCTAAATATCCATTCTTGAGGTGCTATGTATATCCCTTGCACATAAGGCTATCTTAGATAAAGCTCTACAAGATTCCTCAATTCCTATTGATATAATTGTTGACCAGTTTTAGGTCATGATAGAATATATTGCTTCTACCCACCATGTTACATTTTGAGAGAATGATGTCCCTTTGAATAAGCCTCACCATTACGATTCCCTCCACCTCAAAGTCTTCATCAATAAACACAAAATTAGAGGAGTTTTGCTAGATGGTGAAGCAATCCTAAATATTTGTACTTTAAAGTTGGTCACCACATTGGGATTATCCAAGGTATACATTGATGTATCAAAAAGGATTTTTATAAGAGCCTATGATGATGCAAAATGTTCTTCCAAGGGGTGTTATCACCCTTCTTATTAGAGTTGATCCAACAATTAAAAACACATTGTGTCAAGTCTTGGAACTGTACCTTCCATATATAACCTTCTCCTCGGTCGTCCATGGATTCATGCCATGAGGGTCGTCCGCTCCACATATCTTCAATGCTTAAAATTCCCTTATAATGGAGTTGAAATCACTATATTAGGTGACCTTGATCCTTTCCAATACTGTAGTAATTTGAAAGGGACTCTTGAATGTCAGGTACCTATCCACAAAGAAGCTTCATCCTCCAATTCATCCCACTCTGTTCATCCTACATCACTATCCAAATCTTCCCTTCCATCCATGTATTTTTTGAAGAACAAGGTCTAGGTTCAACACAAAGTATGTGATGAATACAACATGACAAAATCATTTTGTATTGGCAAGTTTCCCACTTCACCAAAATCTTACGGAAAACCATGTCCTATTCAAAAAGACCCTAAAGCCATCATACAATATAAGCCTCCCACTACTTTCACTAAATGGGGTGAACTAGGCAAGGAATCTATAGATGACATCTCTACCTACCTTTATAAAGATGAAGAAGATGCTAAGCCTATTCACTTTCCAGTTGAACAATATGGTAAAGGTTTCACTATCATGAAATAGAAAGGTTATGATGGCCAAACTAGCCTAGGGCTATGAAATCAAGGAATCACAAAACCTATTCAACCTAAAAGCCTACCAAAGAACAGAGGGCTTGGTTATCCACCATTGAGATTAGATTCTCCTAGTACTAAGTTACTTTCAGCTAAAAATATTAACACTTTTGACAATGTCGAGAATTTTAGGGATGGTACTGAGATTGCACCTATTAGAGAAATCGAACCCGAACTCATGTGAGAAAAAAATACTAATGATCATGCTTGGATTGAAACCTTTTGGGACCCTGATGATTCCATAGTTGTTAGCTTATCTACCATATTCCTAACCTCTACAAATATTGATGATAACTTACCCTTTGTCCATCCACAACTTATAGATTCAGATCAACATGTAACAAGCCCAATTTTTAACCCAATGAATTTACCTATGTTTTAACCCACATGCAACTAGTATACACTTGCAATTTATAGCAAAAAAAATATTATTTTTTATTTCAATAACAACATGCACATTTGAAATAATCCCATATCAAACTCTCATTGCATTTACAAAAGAAACATTACAAAATCCCAAGTAACAATTTCATATTACATAATCCCATGTAATGATAACATTTTTTCATTTACAATTCCCATAAAGATAGAGATACATGAATACATACATATCTTCCAAGAGCTTTAATGAGAGAGATAAAAATGGTCTAGATGTCATTGCTAGCATACATCCTCAAATTTCAGCCACCAACTGTATGAGGGAGAGTATCACTCAAGCTCTTTTATGCCAACCACGGACTTACTACAGTCCCCTGCACATCGACCTAACTAGTAAGATTGCCATACCCTTCAACAAAGATATTTGTCTAGTAACCTCATAATACTAGCCTCCCTAAGCATGATGTTGTTTCCTACATAACTAGAGCTACCATACATTGGATACAACCTATATGTATGACGTTCCTTGCCTAGTATGCAAACCTGGCTCACACTGAATTGACAGTGTAAACAATGGCTACTTACACCACTTTAGCCAAAGTTTCATATAATCATTCACTTAGAAGCGAAGTCATATGTTCACCAAACCCTTAGCTTTATTTGGTATTTGACCATTCATACTCTTTTCAATCATAACACACATTCAACCTGTTGATGGGTGTTTTAGCACTTCTCAACACATGTAATACATAGGTGCACTACCTCTCTTGAAAGGAAATATCCAACAACGAGTTGTGAAAATCACCCCAAGGTCTCTCGGGTGTTAGGTCATGACTTGCTTGGAATGTCTTAGTTGTTTTGATGTGATCTTGCTGGTAATCATAGGGAAATACTTATGTAAGTTAAGATGGAGGAGAATTGGTTCTTCCAATGGAGTTCTTAAAATGGGAAAGTTATTTCACAATTGCTGTAGGTTCGAACAACAGTCTAGAACTCCTATTTCAACTTCAGATTTGGCTTTACAATGTGCAATGAACCTTGTTCAAAGTCACTATTAAAAAAATGAAAAAGGTCAGGGAAGAGAGGAAGTTCCTAGACCTAAAATTACTAATGAACAGTGATAATGGAGGACCCTATGGTGGACAACCTTCCCAAAACAAAGTTCCACTTAACCAAATCAAATTACAGTCTCATGAAACCTGTGAAATCTTCTAAGGTCTGCATATTTTCAACCTTTCATTCACCATAAAGCATGAACAAGAGATAGAACTTAAGTGCAACATTCATATAATGTTTAGACTAGCTTTACACTATAGTTTATCAGTAATAAACAACAAAAAGCATGAACAAGGAAGGGCATCAACACAACATAATTCTTCAAAACCAATGAAAAACATTAACTAAACTACTAAAGTAAGCTAAAACATATAGAACAACAAAGTTAATCTACTCAAATTCACTAAATAAGAGAAGAAGAATCATGAAACATGCAAAGGAAATAAAGAATCCACCAACTCAATGAATTTCTATTAAAATTCTAGTAGCATACAACAACTCAACTCTCTCTTGAAAATGAGAGGAGACCCCCTATTTATAGTTTCCAAAAGTGAAATGAATGGCCAGGATTTACTTTCATTATGTGGTCAAGATTAATTTTTCATTAAGGTTTCACCTACCCCCAAAATATAACATTATAAAATTACATTTTGTCATTTAGCCTATTTTGTCCTCTAGTGAGCAGCAATGTAGCTCTTTTGTCTTCTTGTTGATTTCCTGTTACTGCAGCTACTTTGTGAGGAATTCATCATCAGTCATGGGATTTCCTTCATTCTTCTTTGTAGTGGCATATTCCATGAATTTTTTGATCAATGCCTGAAGCTTGCTCCACTCCATAATGTCAGATTGAAGTACCTGAAAGTTCAATTTTTTGGATCGACTGGTAAGTGTATCCTAGTCTCTATCACAATTGAGTGTATTTTTCTTCACCTTCTCAGACTGGGCGAAGGACTAGGAAAAATAAACCATAAAATCTATTGTGAGTGTGTCTATAGTTCCACTTTACATCTTATGGAAGTACAGTTTTATCTTCTCTGGGTCGAGCTCAACAACTGGCATGTCAAAATCTATCATCAACTTCAAATATTCCCCACAGGCTGTCCTAATTTCCTTGGCCCATTTAATATCTTGCTCCACTTCATGGAGCACCTACTCTAAGATTTCCTTCCTGTGATCAAGGCCCCATTTTTAGTTTTCCACGAGCCAATGATCATCTTTCAATAGAGCCAACTCCTTTTCCCATGTTCTCTTAGGCATCTTGAGTATTACCTCAATTTTAGGATACTATATAAGAATTTACACCCTAGGTGAAATTACCCTCTTTTCCTTATTTCACTTTAGAAAACCTAAGTTAGAGGCTTAAATTCACTTAAGCCCACTGATGGCTGTCCACTTGTCACCTATTTTGTGTGTCGGTGGAGGCGTTTCTGTCGGGGATGCCCACGCAATGCGCAAACGTCTATGCAACACACTTACATCCCTGGAAGATTCTTGCGACTGAGCCAACAGAGGCATTACTCTTCCCATTGGCAGCGAAGTTGTAATGCCTCCTTTGGCCACACGACCCGAATATGGCCATTTCCTTTCTCATTCCTTGATATCCAGTCTTTGAACTTGCATTTGGAGGTTGAAAGGTTTTTGGATGAAATATTGGAAGAACTCTACACCACATCAAGCTCTCATATTATCATTCACAAGCTCATTTGCACTCACTTCCAAGCATTCCATAACAACAATATCACACTCTATCACATTGGTAGAGCAAGTTTGGGATCATGCCATTGCAACAGAGGCTTGAGTTCCTCTCATTTCTCCTCCAAGCAACCTTGAGTGCTCTTGGTGCATGTGGTAAGCTTCCCTCTCCTCTCCTCTATCATTTGGTTGAGTATCATAGTATTGTTTCTTGTCTTGTGTTTTTGTTACTTCTTTACCTCTTTTCCATTGGTTGTCCGTGGAGGTGGGAACACCTAAATGAGGATCTAACTGAGGTAGACCCCTATACAATCACCCCCCAACATTCTCTCTCTTGTTGTGTGTAGGTGTGTAAGATCTTGGAGGATCAACTAGAAAATGACTTCATTGGTGAGATTCTCCTCATTTTCATCACTCTTGCTTATTTACTTTACAATATTATAGAATACTTTTTTTACTTGCTAGTATCATTTTGGACCTTTAGTTAAATTGCTAGGTTGTTAGTCATTTTCACAAGTCTGACCTTGTCTCTACTATAATCTGACCATATGGACTACAACGTGGTTTTGAGATGCTAGCGTGCCGCACTATCATCCAAAGTCAACGCTAAAATCCTTGGGCAGAGAGCTCCTTGAGGTACAGAGTTGGACCTAAAAACTGACTCGCCTAGCCCCACCTTGAAACTTGGGATTGCAGAGTGATCTTAGGGCCCAAAAATCCTCATCATTCTCATCCTCATACCCTAAACAATACATTTAACTGAGGTAAGTTAGGGCAGCCTCTTGCGTCTTGACCCTCCGTGACCTGGGGTCTTGCATGTGGTGGTCCCCATCTCTTACATTTTTGGTGAACTTGATGTGAACCAATGCCTGTTCATTCATTGGTATTAAAACTCCCTTTAGATATTTCGTGGTTGTTGTGACCTCGCGTGTTGTGAAGGTTTATGAGCATCACAACCCAACCCACAACTTCTGGGCATATCGTAAGGAGAAGTGTACGACACCTCCTGATGGATGGGACGAAGGTCTCACTTGGTCTTTCTACAGGTCTTTTCTTTGGTCCTACTGTTGGTTTGGCCATGCAAGAGTAGTTATCAAGGAATGAGATGGGGTTCGCTGACGAGATTGATCACATTCCCACTCCTCCTATGTCTCCCATGCCATCATCGGTGGATGAGCATGAGGCCGTTCAAATCCCTACTAAATATGTGACTGCCCTCACTAAAGGGTTGGGCGACCTTGAAAATCATTTGGAAAGAAATCTAAAGATGGCTAGGACCATTCGGGTTGTTAGCAAATTAAGACATGATGAACAAAGATCGAATAGGTGTAGAGATTCTGAGTAGTCTCTTTAGTATTGCTGAAGCGTGTGCTCCTTTAGGAAAATTTGGTTTTGTACAAGGAGTCAGCTTCGGAGAGCCCGAGAGACAATTAGGAGTATCGATACCTCCTACTTTTATCTACATGATTGACGTAGTCCCTTCCATTAGTATCCTCTTCATCCCTAATCAACTAGAAACTATCAACGTGAATAAGGTCCTATTGGGATTTAGCTTTACCCCTTCCATCACCTTCGGTGGTGGAGTTTTTGGCGGAGTAGGTGGTGGAGGCTATGGTAGTGATGGTGGATTTGGTAGTTGAGGTGATATTGGCAGAGGTGGCTCCAGTGGAGGTCATGGCAGTGGTTTTAGCGGAGGCGCTACCAACAGCGGAGGCTCTGGAGTGGTTCTGGCGGAAGTCACACCAGTGGTGGTTCTAGACGTGGACCTGGTGGTGGTTCTGGAGGGGGAGGTTCTTTTGGCCCTTTATCTTCTAACAACCCTATTTTGAATACTCTACTTCAAGATATGCGTAAGATGCAGAGTTAATTAGCAAGCCTCTCCTAGGCCTTGGCCTAGCCCATTTTTTAGCCATTCTTCAGACATAGCCCATTGTTAATCACTATCTTAAACACTCCCTTCCCTCAGGGAATGGAGATTTTGAAGTTTGAGAAGTTCGGTGGCAAGGGGGATCCACAAATAAACGTGTCGACCTTTAACACTCTCTGCACCGATTTCCTCCATCATGACGCTTTGATGGCTAAACTATTTCCTTGTTCTCTCAAGGACACAACACTTGAGTGGTACTCTTCTTTGCCTGATAATTCTATTTTCTTGTTTGATCAGCTTATTAACCAATTCCTTAGGCAGTTCCAAGCAAACATTAGGCCAAAGATGACCTCAGATCTTGTCTAATGCAAGCAAGGAGACAATGAGAAGATCATTGATTTCATAGTGCATTATTAAGCACTCCTTTCACAAATCTCATATCAGCTGCCCAATTTTGATGTGCATAAGGTATTCATAGACAACTTATAAAGGCCTTCACAAGAGAAGTTTTCCTTGATGAAATATCCCTCTTTCGTGCATCTGTGTGCAACTTTATGAGAATACAAAGAAATGGTTGCTTAGTTTGGGGGATATTCCTTGTGCTTCTGTTCTGAAGGGAAATCCATTGTATCAACCTATAGAAAAGGAAAAGCCACTGTGAATGTAGTAGCCGCTGCTAATGACAATGACCTGAAACACAACTAGAAGTTCACAAAGTTATCAGAATCTATACCTCCATCTTACAGAAGTTATTGAGGGATAAGATCATAACTTATCCAGCTCCTAATCCCGTTAAGGAACCTTACCCTAATTGGTATGATGGGAGCACTTACTATCAATACCATTGTGTTAACAGACATGATACCGAATGCTATATGTGGTTGTGTCATGAAATACAAGACCGCATCAAGGACAGTAGCATTCATCTCGATGGGAATAAACAAAACACTAACAAATTAGTGGCGAAAGAAAATAGTGAATTGTAGATGTACACGGACCCCATTTTCGTCACATTCTACTAACATGATTATTAATCCCACTAATTTTTCTTCTCAACCCGGGGCCTATGTGAATATGGTCATGGTAACTTCCACTATTTCACCCGCACCTGGTTCGCCAGTTTTTACATTTACAGCACATGATCTACCCTTGAACAACAAGCCCTGACCTCTTTACATTCCCGATTGTATCAATGGTAACATTGTGACAGGAGTCTTGATAGACCCCACAAGTCATGTGAATGTTATTACCAAAGAAATATTAGTATTAAACTCACTACAAAAAGAAAAATATGAGGATACAAGATCTACCATCCTTACCCATGATGGTATGAATCTCAAAACTTATGGCTCAATCACCCTATCTATCCTAGTTGGACTAGTACTGTCAACACGGTCTTTGACGTCATTCCAGAGTCAGACCTATTTAGAGTGAAGCTAGGAATTCCTTGGTTGGCTTCCATGAATGAGGTCACCTCCGCTATCCATAAATGTTTAAAGTTCTCCCATGAGGGTGTCGTGCATGCTACCGTATATCAACCTTTGATATCTCATGGTGGAAATTCGTTGGATCACTTTTAGCCCTCTCTGGCTGGTCTGCTTCCTTCGATAATAGATCTACTTTACAAGAACTATGTGAAGTATAAAACTAGAGGCAAAAGGGAGTCAAAGTTGACCCTTCCTGTAACAGAGCAACCAGTTACCACCTCTTCTCGGGAAGAGAAGAAGAAGCCCGCACTTACGACTACTCCCTCTCCGAGAGAGGAAGAAAATTCCACATCGGTCCCTTCTCCTTCCTATGAAGGTAAAGAGAAGTTTATACCGTCCCCTACCTCTTCCCTGAAGAAGGAGGAGAAGCCCATAGCGGCTCCCTTTTCTTCCCATAAGGGTAAAGGGAAAAAGACCTTTTTACAGACTGCCCCATCCTCTCTCAATTCCTAGGAAGAGTACTGGATGAGCAAGCCCGGTGGCTACCTGTTAAATCAGATGATTTCTCCTTGGTGTAGGCCCAAGATCAGAATTGCGAACCTTCCTAATGAATTTCTAGGACCATGGTACTAATTATATGATAGAAAGAAGGGTTCTCATAGAGAATTTAATCCACGGCCTCCTACCACTCCTACCCCTAAGGAAGTGAGCGGAAAGAGGCCCATTGTCAAGGCTCTTGAGTCAAATCCTCCCATCACTCCTTAGCCTTCTCCCTCTGCTCCCACACAAGAACCCATTCCTCTGCCTAAAGCGGTCATAGTGGATGTTCCTATGATTGAGCAGGAAACTCCTGTTCCTTCACAAGCTTCAAATTCTAACTCCAAGAGCCATAGAAACTGTCTTGCACAAGAGCACAAGCACTGAAAAAGGGCTCTCCTGGCTGAGAACACCACTTCACAATAGGAGGAAGAAAGGACTGCCACAACTTTAGGGCCCTCTACATCGTCTTCTTCCTCCCCTCCTATTGTGTCTCTTCTATCTGATCCACTCCCAACTTCCGTTGTGAGCACAAATGCACCTAACCCTAAATGGGTACAAGTGTTTATCGCTCCTTTGGTGGAGCCACTTTGCTAATGACCGTTCCAGATATTCAACCCTTCCCTAAACCCATGGATATGGTAAACACTTCGGTCATATCCACTGCGGTTTTTTCCTCCTCTACCTTTGCACCTCTAGCTTTGTCTATGGGGAGTTCATCCCCTCTTGCGAACAAAGAGGCAGAGGCTAGTCTTTCTCATGATAAAGGACGTAGGAGGAGACCACCTTCACAAGGTGGCCCTGTGATGACCTGTTCTGTCCTTGTGATAGAATTAGTCCTGACCTCTCCTAAGTTTGTGACCGCTCTTGAATCATTCAGTGAGCCTAATGGTGGATCTCAAGCACAACCCATCCCGTTTGTTGAAGTGAGACATAATGCTCCCATGGGGTGCATGTTTAAATTTTTGGATGAAGTCCTGACCTTGTCGGTGATCTTCGCGAAATCGCTGACTTTGACTCCATAAGAGCTAGGCAGAGAGGACCTCGAGGGGCCCTCTTCCTTGGCCCTTGTTGCAGGAGGGCCAGACGTCCCTCCTCTTAGCATTCCACCCTTGCAGGCTTATCCTCCTCCCCCTTATGAGGACTTAGATTTGGAAGCGGATGACCTTTTAGACGATCAATGTTAGGAGGAGGTCCCCTTTTCTTGATCTTGTGTGCGTGTGTGTGTGTTTTGTAATGTGTTCCCCCATACTCATGCTATGTGTGCTTGGATGACCCTCGTAACCCTTGTTGGTGTGTGGATATAGGTGTGGTTTGTGTGTCATAAACCTTCTTCTATTTGTACCATCATTCTTCCATGTTTGTGATGATTTTTGATAAATTGGGGATGATGCAAAGCGTTGGGGGAATTTAGGCTTCCCTTCTATGTTGACCCAATTTTTTATTTTTACTTTGTTTTCCATGCATTCTTCCTAATCTGGTTGGGGATTGATGATATTTTTCCTTGCATTGCGGTTACCTACTATTATATGAGCTCAGACATATCTGACCCTGCAAAACTAGATCCCCCTGTGCCCTTTGTTTATACTTTTTGTTTTGTCTTTATCTTTCTCTCTTCTTGCTTGAGTTGTCCCTCCTATGTGTGACAACGTCCTTTAACACTTCGACCTTCAGAAAATGAATTCACCGCCAATAATTCTTTTCTTGAAAGTCCTCACAACACCTTTTCCTTAGAAGCACATTCTCAACTTGGAACCCTAATAGAATGTGTTTCCTTCATCACAGGTTCATAAAGAAAGGACCTGAAGAGCTTCCTATGAAGCAGGAACTACTTTAACTTCCCCTCACATGGGGGCATGACCTTCCTTTTGAATTCCTTGATGAAGTGAACATCTTTCGGAAGGATCCCTTGATGACGAATCACTCTAAGATGATGACTTTTGAATTGCATGTCCCTTGAGTGGACCTCCCTTATACTTTATGGCAGGTTCCTCAAGGAACCTTTCTTACAAAGCCTTTGTAATGAATGGACTCTTGCACATCTACCCTAGGGGCAGCCCGACTAGAATTTTTCCATTTGTCCTTTCATGTCTAGCTTGGGGGCAGCTTGACTAGACCTTACTTTTCAAACAGTGCATCCCTTGAGTGGACCCCTCTCCTTTTGAAGGGTTCCCAAGGGACCCCTTTGAAAATATTTTAGTCTATGTGACCGACCACTTTTTAGACATGTTCTATCTATGGGTAGACATGTTGCCTCTTTTAGATGCATTCTATCTATGGGTAGATGTATCGACACTTTAGACATGTTTTGTCTGCGGGTAGACATGTCACCACTTTTAGATACGTTCTATCTGTGGGTAGACGTATCAATGCTTTGTACATGTTCTATCTGTGGGTAGACATGTCGTCACTTTTAGATGCGTTCTATCTATGGGTAGATGTATCGATGCTTTGGACATGTTCTATCTGTGGGTAGACATGTTTCCACTTTTAGATGCGTTCTATTTGTAGGTAGACATATCGACGCTTTAGACACACTCTATCTGTGGGTAGATGTGTCACCACTTTAGACATATTCTATCTATGGGTAGACATGTCGCCACTTCTTGCCTCTACAAAGTTTGCTTCCTTGGGGATTCCTCCATTGGAGAGACCTTGGGGGTTGCCTCCTTCTAGGTCTGTGGGCCTATAATACGCTTTGTTGTTCCAACTTCATAGTTCTGAGAAGATATGGAGTCCTTTGTTTTTCCTGCATCTTTAGGTTCGCCAGATCATGGTCTACTTCCTCAATGATTCAGGTATACTTTTCTAACCCTACTCTCTTCTTGATGTACTTTACCAAGTACTCATCAGTACTTGTGCTCGCTAAAGTGGGGGAAAAATGTATATGAGCAAATTTGCACCCTAGGTGCAATTCCCCTTTTTTCCTTATTGCACTTTAGAAAACCTAAGTTGGGGCTTAAATTCACTTAAGCCCATTGATGGCTGTCCACTTGGCACCTATTTTGTGTGTCGATGGAGGAGTTTTTGTCGGGGATGCCCGCACGGTGCACAAATGTTTGTGCGATGCGCTTATGTCCCTAGTAGATTCCTGCGGCTAAATTTTTTCCTCCATTTTCTCATCTGTATTCTTCTCTTCATCTGAGGGATACTTTTCTACCACTTCTCCTATGTGCTTGAGTTGTTGAGCCAACTCCTCGAGATCTGGGTCAAAATTATCCACAATATATTTTGTGTCTGATTCCTCAATGTCTTCCTTAGATGATTGTGTTTCTTCCTCCTCTTCTTCATGCACCAATTTATCAATTACCAGGTGCTAGTATTTGGGATGCTCATGATAATCATCTACTTCCTCCTCCATTCCTTTGGAAACTTCCCTCTCTTTCCTCTCCAACTCTTATGATATTTGCATTGTTTCCTCCATTGTGGGTGGTTTAGTTGGAGGAGGGGGAACATGGATATTAGCAACAACCTTTTCTAAGGTAGCTTGGAATGTCGGGTTCATTAACACTCCAGACAACTCTATTGGGATATTTTGCATGTGTCGAGAAAAAGCTTCCAGGAGCAAGAGAGAGGGCATTGGCATCGTTGTTGTAGCTAGTGGGAGAGATGATGGAGACATGGATGATGAATAGAGTGGGGAAGTGGTGGTAGAGGAAAAATCTATTACCATTACCTACACAATAGGTGGGGTGGAGGCAAGGTGGATTGAGATATCCATGGCGGGCGCAGAGGTGGCAACCATCGCCTGAGAAGAAGGCAGAGGAGCAACAATAGTAGTAGTAGTTGCGGCTAGGGAAACAAGTGTTGAGGTAGCAGGTAAGGACTTTGGTTGCTATGCCTCTTGTTCTTCTCCTTCATGGAGTGAGTCCTCCTAGATGGTGGGCATCTCCATGAAACTGCCCGAATTCTTTGGTTTCTTGGAAGGTTCACCTTTCGAGGGTTTCCTTGAGTACACCTGGGGCTTGGGATGATGTTCAACCATTTCTTTCCTCTTTCTTGACTTGGTGGCTAGAGGAGATTTTGAAGTTTCCCTAGATGAGGCAGCAGCTGTCCCACTATTAGCCTCGCTTCCCAACTCGTCTTCGAGCTCACCATATGTTAGGGTAACTCCCCACAACTTCAGTTGTGCTATTTTCCCATCGATCCACTCTTTGGTTCTTGCCTCAATGGGTTTCATTAGAATGTCAAGGTCATTAACCTTTTCTTCATTCCATTCAATTAACGGCAGCAGCAAGCTGGAAACAACATCATACCTTGGATCTACTACCATATTTTCTTCTTCGACAATTTGATCTGGCACTGAAAATAGGTTCACTATTTTAACAAAGTATGCCTTCATGTGCATGTAATTCCGCATACGCACCTCCTTGTCATATCTACAGTTAGCCCAAAATTCTTCAACATTATGTAGGTGGGTATATTCAATCCCCACCATCTTCCTGAGCTTGGCATAAGGATCCATCTATGACCGAATAGTGTGGAGCTCTAGGTTATATTCTGTAAGTTCTTTGTCAGAATAGTTTGCACACTGGGATGTGTAGAATTCATACATTCCTTGGCTGAAGGAGAGGGGATAGGGAACCCCTGCCTTATGCTTCTTGCTTAGGAGGGCGTGCGCTCACTGTAGCTATTGAGAGAGTTCAAGTAGTATCAACTGGTCATTTGGGTACCAGGGTAGCTTATATGGTTTCTCTGAGAAACCCTCAGCTTGAATGTAGGTAAAATTTGGAAATTTTATGAACATAAAGCCGAACCAGTGGATGGAAGCATTAGCATTATGTAAGACCCTTCTTTCGTAGTCACCTCCAAGCATTATGATAATATGGCCTATGAAGGCATCATTGACTCTACAGTAGTCCTTGAAATTTTTGTATTGGAGATGAGGGTACTGTTGTCAAATAAAGTTTGCACCCTTGCTAAGCTATCAACTGTAGCAACCTATTGAAACATGGGAACACTTCAAGGTTGTGGGTGACCTGGGAATGAAGTAACCCTCCAGATTATGGGCTGGTTCCCCTTAAGATATCTTGGGAAAACTAGAGAATGATAAAGGAAGAGAGTAAGAAAGATGTACTTGAATCCAAAACCTATCACTAACAGGTGATACACCAAAGATAAACATATGAAAATACTGTAGAAAACTCACAGAAAATCTCAATAGAGCTAAACAATCTCACAATACAGAGATTTATGTTTACAAAAATGAGTCTATGTAAGGTTCTGACTATTCTAATGCTTAGCACAAGGAAAATGAGATGTTTTCACAGATATAATATGCAAAAGAAAGAGATCACTAACATAAACTAAATTTGTGACATAATATCCTTTGCATTTAGCACTGAAGGAATTTGATCAAATAAAGGGATAACACATAATTTAATCATGTAACTCACCACCAACTACTAAACAACAAAGAAAAACTATGAAGGAAATAACTTTCTATTGAGAAAATAAGGAGTGTCTATGTTACAGATCTGTAGTATTCATAAAAAATAATGAGTTACAAAGTCTGAATAGTGCTCTCGGCCATCTCCTAACAAAGAACTACATTACAAAAAGGAAAAAATGCCATATATACAACCAAAGGTCAGACCCCTGCATTAGGGTTTCAAAAATGAGTCGGCGACTGAACATGTCATCCCTAGAAGTGCCTTGGAACGAAGTTAATGAAGCATTTAATGCACATCCCCTGCTCATGTCGGTGAAAGCTTGTCCCTTGGAATGGCCTTCAGATCTTTTACAGCCATCGTTATTATCTTGCAACCTTCAAGTCCGCCATTAAGACTTCATCAGAGTCGCCTTGAATGTTCTACGACAGGGTCATTAATGTCCCCTTGCTCCTCCAGCTATCATCTCTATTTGCTATAGTGACTCACGGCTACCTCCCCTTTGAGAAGCAACATAAGATCTATCCATTAGATTTACCGCCATTACTAACTGATCACCCCTTGCTCAGGGTAGAGCGATGTCGTCATTCTCCGTCGATCTCGTTCACAGAGGGGAGCTGAACAGTCTAACTGCCCATGATTTGTCCTACCACCTTCTGATTGGTTGAGCTCATGCCACATGGATTCTAAGGTGGTCAAAGGTTGCTTCAGAAGGATCACACATTGGCAAGAGGTGAATTGCGTTTCCTTGATGCGAGCATGTCATACAGTAGCTATCCGCATAACTTAGGACTGTCGACGGGACTTCTCATCGAGTTGCAGAAGTTAGACCAATGTTCATTTCTATGGGCAAGGTGATCACTATCAGCAATACTCCCTCTTTCGGCAAGACCTCATAGTGAGCTCTTTTCTTCATATCGATTCCTGCTTCCGTTGCTGAGACCACCTCACTTCACCGAGACATCTTTTAGAATACCCTTTCCTTCGGTGAACTCTTCATTTCGTGAAGACTCTTGGTGAAAACCCTTCATTGTTGGCTGGACATTGGACTATTAGGGAGAAGTCATGGCAAGCCGCTAGAGTCATAGTGATGAAATTTTCACTTGGCAAGACATCCGTTGGTCGGCAAGACCTCATGGCGAGCATCCAGAGTTATATCGATCTCACAAAAAGCCATTGCCAAGACCCCATTGGGTTGGCGGGACCTATGCCGAAGGTAAGGTGTCACGGAGAACTCAAGTCATCTCGACAAGACAACATCAGGTTGGGAAGACCTTACAATGAACTCCTCATTTCCTGGTGAAGGCACTCATTTACACTAAGTTTTCAAAAAAAACTGGCAGGGGCGGGGCCAAGATGAAACCAGAACTGGGACCGGGGTGAGGAAGGGGGGAAGCAAAGATAGATGAATCCTGGCAGAACCGGGATCGGGACCAAAATAGGGGAAAGACAAAAAAGAGTGGAACCGGAATCAGGACTAAATCCGGACTTGAAACTTTCCTCAAGTTTCAAGTTCTGATTTGGTTTTGTTCCCGCCTTCGGCAACATACGAGGAGAAAAGGAAAGAGGAAAAAACATAAAGGGGAACCAAGGGGGAGACATCCCTTGATCAAAAGCCAGGAAGAAAAGGAAAGAAGAAAGAGCGGGATCAGGGCCGGAACAGGAATGAAAACAGGAATCGGAACCTTGGAAAAGTTCCAAGTTCATGTTCCGACCCAGTTCTAGGCCTGCCAGAGAAGGAAAGAAAACACACAAGGAAAAAGAAAGAAATAAAGAAGGGCGAGATTGGAACTATATCCAATCCTGGGTAAAATAGAGAGGGGGCGGGGGTGGAAATAAACCCAAAACAAAAACTTTCATCAAGTTTCAAGTTCGGAATTCGATCCAATCTCGCCTTCGACGAAGGAAAGATCGGGAGGAAAAAGGACAAGGAAGAAAATAAAGGGAAAAACTACCCCACAGTAAAACGCAAGGCCACAGAAGAGAACAAGATGCACATGAGCATGGAACCGAAACTGGACCTGGAACTAAAATGAAAACTAGAACTTTCAGAAAAGTTCCAAGTTTGGTTTCGGTTCGGTTCCACCTCCGATAGAAATAAAGGAAAAGGGGCCCAACAAAAGCAAAAAAGGTGGAAGCGGGGTCAGAACCGGAATGGAAACAGGAACCAGAACTTTGGAAAAGTTCCAAGTTTGGTTCTCGACCCGGTTCCACCCCCGACAGAACAAAGAAAAAGGCAAGAAGAAAGAGAAAAGGAAAGAGGGAAAAGACAAGGAAAAACATAAAAACAATGAAAACCCACCCCCAAGCTAAAGACCTGCACGCTAGGCTCAACCCTCTTGGGAGCCACATTTAATCCACATCCTGAATTAAACCATTATTTTCCCCTGCATCTACACAAGAAACAAACAAGTTAGAAAAAAGTGATCTAGATGCAAGTGTTCTTCCATTTGGTCTTCGAGAACCCCTGAAAACATGGTTTACCTTACCTAATTGAGCCCATAGGTGAAAAATGGGTAACATGTACTTGTCATATACCTTTAGCTCCCTTTCCTGGATCGAGACTTGGTGCTACAAATAGTCCCCCGTATTGGGCATGGTCAGCAAGAAAATAGACCAAGTATGATGTCATATAAAAGTGCGAAGTTTTCTTCACTGCCACAAATTGCTCGTGCGGGTACTCACTGATCATCCCTACCCAATAGAACTTGGTATTCCCTCAGATTATCGCCTCTGTGAAATATAACATCCATTCCTGAAAGAAGGCTGCAGTTGGAAGACCCATAACTCTACTTAACAAGGTTACCAAGTCATGATAATCCTCATAGAAGTCGCTTCAGAAGAGCTCTTGGGGCACTTTATATGCACTGCCCCTCTTCTCCTTCAGCTAGTACTGATTGATAAACTTTTTGCACTTGAGTGGATCAACATCCCACATCTTCTTACCATATTCTTTAGATGTCTCCTCCATCTCACTGAAGGTAGGTATGTGGAAGGTCTTCCCTATTGACTTGGTAGATAGATCATCTATTACATTTCCATCCCTATCTACTATTCTTTTCGTGTCCTCCTGATATGCCTCCCTGCAGGCCATTACAAGCTTAAGAGTTATGAGGGTAGGTGGGAATCAAGTAGCCTTGGCCAATCTACTGCTTGTAATCCTTCTAGCATTTTCTGTCGTGGGGTTGATTCAGACCCTTTGTTTGAACTCATTAATATCAATATGTCCCAGATTAGTATCTAAGATCTCCTTCCAATCTGTGGTAACTTTAGAATTGAGGGGTTCCCCTTGGAACTTGTACTTCATTTGGTCTTTATCCTCTTTCCCTTAGGGTGTTTTAGCTGGTCTCTTTTCATTTTCTTTTTTTCGCAGTCGCCTTAGAGGATCCCGTAGCTGGTTCCATATATTCTACAGGCAAGAGATCCATAAGCATATTCAAGCATTAAAACATGAGAAACATTAGCCAAAACCCTGAAAAACAACATTAGATTAGATAATTCATTAATTAAATATCCTAACATATCTTGCTAATCAATATTAAAAAATGTTCATTTGGGGAAGTTATAGTAGTGTGGACCCAGGGGTACGAACTTCCCTGGGCTGGTAGCTATTTGGAAGACAGTAGTGAACAAACGAAAATCAGGGCTCGACGACCCACATGGTCTCACCCATGCCAGGATTTGATTATTAGGCGGGGTCCACTAGGAAGGTCAATCCATTTTAGCACATGGGTCAAGATCACTTTGAAGATTTGGAGGTGTTAAATTCATCCCTCAAGCATGTAGAAACAAAGGGTAGCTCGACTATTTGAGGCTCTTCTGTTGAAATGGCATTGGCAAGGCGGCGTCCCGCAAGTGGCATTTTTCCAAGCGGGACCCACAGCTTCAGCGGAAGGTCTCACTTTGTTATTGAATTTCAAACCACCGTGGGTCGGAAGGTGCAGGGAGACGCTGGATCTCGGCCATATGAAACGGTGAAGGCTAGACAGAGGTCCGGAAGAGGAGGCCCACATTCTCGGGTCTATGGAGGGCTTCAACGTTTCTTTGTTTATTCATGGACATGAGGCAACAACAGGGTCGAGCCCCACATAGCGGGCTGACAAAGGTCTATGGACATTTGGAATGGTGGGAGTGAGACGAAAGTAGACAAATGGTCACCCGCAAGAGGCGGTCCGCCTAGGGTTGGCACTTGTTTGCTTGTGTTTGGGCTCAGACGAAGATGGTGAGTGCGGGTTCTGCTAGGCAGAAGGGCATCGTATAAAGGTCATTTTGAATGACAAACTCATCACAGTGGTATGTTGTGCAGTTTTGCACACACGCCCCACTTGGAGTGGGGACCCTCTTTTGATGATGTCTTTTGGCCTTTGGTTTTATTGGATTTGTCTTTTTAAGGTCTTGAGATATTGGTCTTACTGGTTTTTGTCTTGCCTTGAGGCTTGAATTGGTTAAAATTGGCTTTTAGTGAAAATTCGGGTTTTGACCTGAATCCGAGATTTTCCAGCTCCGGCGAATTTTCCCGAGTGTTGGTTCATTGTCCGTTTACTACGGAATTTTCTGAATCCGGGTTTCTACTTGACTCCGAGATTTTCCGGTTCTGGTGGATTTTCCCAGACTGCGCCAAAATCTTGAACTTTGTTAAGATCCTGGTTTCTGCCATTTCCACGAAATTCGTGTTCATCCGGATTTTCCGTGTGTCTTGGGATTTTCCGAAATTCTGTCTTAGGCTCGGGTTTCAAGATTTTTCATAAATGTCTTGTCGCTCATTAATTCCTGAGGTACCTTTGCTCGGACACGTATATGGGTGGATTTAAAGTCTTTGGGGCATCATTTTGATTTCATTATCCACTTGCTTGCTGCTTTGGCGATTGGGAGTTTTCATTCGAGCTTTGAGGATTGATCTTGAGTCACTTACGTGTGGATTTCTCGGGTGGCGGTGTCTGGATTTTCGTTGCTAGGGCGTATTCACTTTGTAGTTGCTTCCTCGAGTTCAAGTTCATCTGGGTTGATCCATGGTACGTTATCATTGGCCTTTTCATCTGTTTGCATGATGATTGAACTATTTTATGTTGATTGATGGTCATTTCGGGTCGGCCTATGTTTGGTCATGATTTTGTTTTATCTAATTGGGGTTTGACCCATTTTCATGATTTTTTTCATCACTCGCACTATACACCACTTTGTTTGCCCAATAAATGTCAGATGGATCAGTGTTGATGGGCGTTCGGGGTAGGATTTTGTTCTAGATGCACAATGCATTATATTTAGTGAGATTAGGGTTTTGGGTGTTTTTCTCGAAACTGTTAAGAGTGGTTAAATCGTCATGATTTTTTGTATCTTGCGTCAGGATTAAACTAGTCCCCTGCCTTGTGAAGATTTGAATTCTTTAGATTCATCCTTACAGGTAGTATTCCAAACCTCGAATTAACCCTGGTTTTCATGGCGGGAGGTTTATTTGTCAAAACTAGGGCATCACTGTTTCACCATGAGGATTAGTCATTTAAAGGTTTTGGAAATTTGAATTCGTTTGCATTTGAGGTCGTTAGAATCCAAGTGAAGAGTTTGTATGATCATTCAGTTGCTGGTTCACGTGTTGTCGTCCATCGGGTTTCTAAGGTGTCCGTGGAATTCCTGCACACCCAGATTTTCCTGGTTTCGGCTAATTCAGCGGGGTGTAGTGAATTCCAGAATATTTAAACTATCCATGGAAATCCTTCTTGTCCGGACTTTTCCATTTTTTTTCCTGTTTGGTTTTACTTCTTTTAATTTCCCGAAGATAGGATTAATGGAGTAGGTGCTAAATGTTGATTTCTTGTTGCTAATGAATGGATTTCATGATAATCTTATAATATTTTGTTCGTACTAATGATCTATTTGGCGCATGGCACTTTGGCAAAATGAATCCGTCTGGGTTGGATTTCTCCGAAATTCTACCCTGAATGGATTTTCCCAGTTTACCTTGTTTTCCTGGATTGCTCTACTTTTCTGGATTTTCAGGGACTGATGATTTGTGATGGATCTCATTGCCCTATATGATCTTATGCTAACCTTTGGATTGGAATACATATGATAATTGGATACTCATGACATTCTTTTGTGAATGCAGGCCGAATCGAGCAAAGCTGCTACAAGAAAATCTAAGGGAGATATGGAAGGATCCTCCATTTTAGAAACAAAAAGATTAAGGTTAGACACCAAGAGCCAGCTGCCAGAAAGCAAGATATCTTCTGTGTGGTCCGAGGTCTCGGACATGAACATTGGAGCATGGCGATATGAGGAGTTTAAAGTGAGAACAACTCAGAAGGATCTGTCGGTCCTGAGACAGGGAATGATGAAGTCCGGATTAGTGCATGTGGTAGGGTTTCCTCCTGCAATCCAATGCTACGAGTTAATCCTAGAGTGTGCCTGGCAGTATGACTTCGACACATAGAGGGTGGTCAGCACAGAGGGAAGGGTCTTGGCGAATTTCAATCCTTTTTCTATTGCTCAGGCCTTTGACATGCCAAATTTTCCTTCTGTGTGCACTCTGAACATGGACTTGGCCAGGACATATTATGAGAATGAGCCAACCAAAGCTCAACAGATGATCAATTCTTGGTTGGAAAAGCCAAAGTCACACTATTGTAAACTGCCCAAGTAGTTGCACAGGGTTAAATTCAGGACAAACATATATGATGTAATTACATTTTTGAGCAGGGCAGCAGGATTGAAGAGTGCTAGAATATTGGAAAGTTGGATGGTCCATGTGATCAGCAAGATTGAACAAGGAACCAACTACCATTGGGTAGGGCTTATCAGCACTATAATTGACAAACAGCTGAGGGACATCCTCAAAACCAAGAGGTTCACCATGTCCTATTATGTGATGTATGTGTTAGCTAGATTCTACCCATATAGGGGTCTGAATCCACGAGGGACACTTGGACAAGACATTGTTTATGAGATTTACCTGGAGTTGCATCTAGGACATCGGGATTATAGAAGGGCCAATGATGCATTCACAATGCACATCACTAGAATGCTTCAAAATTTTGAGCATGTGAGATTGTTAGATGGAGCAAAGGAGTTGATAAGGAGATATGGGGCCTGGTTCATTCAGTTTCCTACCTTCTCCTACATAAGAATTGATGGATGTCCGGCTGCTCCATACAGGTTGCCTAGGTACCCTACTGATCATATTGTGTTATTGGAATTGGTGAGACAAATATGTGAGTTTCATGCAATTGTCAAGAAGGAGAAGCATAAAATAGGTTTTGGCGAGGATTTCCCTCTTGAGATTCGCGTAGCAGAGGTGTGCCCTTCCATTCAATTAGCACACGCAGTAGGGGATGAATTGGCGGCTCATGGTTTCTCCTTCCATTCCAAGAGAACAAATTTTGATATGACTGGGGATGCACAGAATAAGGCTACCAAAGAATACCATCATAAAGATGACCTAGAAGACTATTGGGCCAATATCAAAGATGATTTTGAGGCAAGGAAGAAAAGGTACTCTAGGCTTCCCGTTGATGTGATCAGGAAATATAATGTTAAGTTAATCCCTGACCAGCTAGAAGATGATGGAAATCTTGTGCAAGATCATGCCTATGAGTCCGTTAAGGACAGGTCAATCTGGGAAATAAACTGGAATGAGGATGAGGTCACAGAGTTGGAAGACCTAATGGCTCCTGTTATGAGATTTACTACTTCATGGCTAAAACACAAGGTTTGGGAATTAGAAAGTGAGAAGGTACCCTATACCTTTAATTTGATGGGAAATATCAATCTTATGTCTACTTTAGAGGAATCCGGGGAAGATGACCCCAAAGGGAAAACTAAAGAGAGCTCACCCTTCAAAATCAAGATCAGAGGCCCTCAAGAAAGTGAGCTAGAACTGAAAAGAAAGTCAAAAGGAAAGAAAAGAAGTAGAGCTTTGAAGATAGGCAGGTCCTCTGATGAGGAAGGATTTGAAAAGCCAGTTGAAGAGGATGTTCCTCCACTGCCAAAGAAGACTAGGACAGCTAGGGTTTCAAAGAAGAAAGGTCAGGATACCTCTAAGGATGAAGCTTCGATTGTTGATGTGGAGAGTTCCGGGGAAAGGACAAAGGTTTATTCCAGAAGATCAAGGACTCCATCCCCTAAGGAAACTATGCAAAAGATGGATCCTCCTCCAGAGACACCCATTGTGGAGCAACCTAGGGCTACTTCCTTTGTGCCAAGCATGCCTGAGCAAGAGACTCATCAAGAACAAGAAACTAGCGGAGAGGCGAAACCTTTCAAGGAAGGAGCACTCTTTGGTGCGGCAGCTAAGCTCGAGGTTGAAGAGGCAGAGAAGCACCCATCTCCACTAGTCCAATATGAAGATTCTCTGGCAAATAGCAAGGGTAATGGATCACCTGAAAAGGGAAACAGTCCTATTAGATCCCCATCACTGGTGCAAGAGGTGGAGCTTGAAGAAGGTGATCAAGGTGAGCAGCTCCCTAAAAAGGAAGAGGATAAAAGAACAAAACAACATGAAGAGGTAAAAACAGACGAAATCCGGGTGGAACCTGTTGTCCCAGATTGGCTTGAAAAGGAGATTACCAGGAAGAAGCAAGTTGTTGTTGAGGACACTCCTTTGGATTGGGATGAGATGTTGTCTAAGATTGGTAAAGGCAAGAAGAAGAAGGTAGCTAAAGTGGTTTCAAGAATAGAAAGGGATGAAGTGAACAACAGAGTAATCCACATTGCCACCCCTGCTGTGGACAAGACTAGAGAAGATGTCATTGGTGAGGATTACAATGTACAAACTTTTAACCTTGGACCAGCATCTATGGAGCAAGATATTGAGGAGTATGAAGGGTCCAGTGCTGTGATAATTGGCAGATTAAGGAAAGAAACTTAGACCAAGCATGAACTGAGAAAGGAAAATGAGAGACTTAAGAAATGCTTGGAGGATGTAATGAAACCTCTACAATCTCTTCATCCATCTTTCTCTGCTACTCCTGGTTTCATGCCCAAGGAAACCATCTCTGAGATTGAAAGGATGAAGGCCTCTGCTCAAACTACAACGGATTGGTTAAAGGATGTGCAAATAAAAGGAGATAATGCAATCAAGGATATCCTTTCAGTTGGGAAAGATACAATCAGAGCTAAGGACTTATTGGAGCATGTGCTATCCCAGGATAAGGAAGATATTGATCTTCTGTTTCAGAAATCCAAGGTGATTACGGAATATGGCAAAGATCAGTTGGCTATAGATGGGATTCTTCCTTCCTCTAGACTTAGTGAACCTTGGGAATGGTTTGAGGCTTTGCAGATTTAGCAGAAAGCCATGAGGAAGATCCAGAAACGAAAGAAATCAATAGATGGTGATTTAATTGGAGTCTATGAGGGTTGTATTGCATTTTTTGAGGTCATGACTGGCAGGAGGAAAATTTCTCCTAAGTACCTAAGTCTGGAACAACTGAGGGAATGGTGGCATGATGTTTATGCTCCATATTTTGAGAATGTCATAACAGGGCACCATTTGGATGATGCAGCAACTTATTTGGCAGTAATGGATAAGTATCAATCTCACAGGGATGATTGGAATAAGACTGTTAAGCAGTCAAAGGAGGAGATTGGCTCTATAGAATGTCGGCTTAGGATCTTGCCTTTGCCACTTAGCATCGAGCTGGATAAAGTGTTTTTGAGGGTTCAAGGATCATTGGCCCAGAGTAAAGATAAGGGAGGCGGTAGTTAATGCCATTTTGAGATTTGTGCTTCCCTATTATTATAGGGCATGTATTGATCCAGGCTACATTGGGGACCGTGTTTAGGCTAACCTTGATGATATATCAGCATTTAATGTGTGCCTTATTTTGAATTCCTAAGGCTGACTTGTTTTGGCATTTGTTCTTATTTTGTAAATGTTTGGCTGGGCCGACATGTCTTGAGAATTTTCTATAAAGGGAATTCTTGCCTCATTGTAAAGGGTTAGCTAGAAAGTAATAGAGATAAGTAAGAGCAGAAAAGAGCTAGAGAATTTTGTAGTAGAAGTAGTAGTTAGTTTCTTGAAGCAAATATTGTAACAGAACAGTGGAATTGTTGCAGCATTTTGGTGATCTAATACAATAGAAGGCATTGTGGTTTTCTTGGTGAAATCTCTTGTGTTATTTTATCTTGCATGGTTCCTGTTGTTTCATCTTTCAAATTGCTTAAAGATTTAGGGTTTAGTGTTGAGAATTAGATTAGTGTGGTGAATGATGTTCATGATTTCATATTTGGAATGTTTGTAGCGATCTCTGGTCTATACTCCCAGTAACTATCTGATTGTAGTAGGCTGGTGAAGTCAACCTGGACCATATATTTATATGTGCTTGAGTTTAATTGTGGATGAATATCTCTGATTTGAAAATCTATATACCTTAGAAGATTGCACCGTTCTTGTGATATTGCATTGTGGGTTAAGCAAGAATTGGTTATTTGAGATTGGTCCATTCTAGATATCTATCGTTTGCATTGTTCATTCTAGGAATAGTTTAGATCTTATCATATCCTTGCACCCTTATCTTCTACTATTTCTTTATCATCTGGTTAGATTTAGGATTTGAGATCATCATATTACAAAATATGATAAGTGGGAAGATACAATTTGCTTGTAGTAAGGTCCGATTGTGATTACCAGCATTTTCACATATTATCTGAGTTGTTTATGCATTGTCATGACCTGACACCTGAGAGACCTTGGGGTGATTTTTAGTAATTTATTGTTGAAAATAACCTTTCAAGAGAGATAGAATATTGCATTATGTATGAGTTGTTGCTGTGCAGAAAACACCATCAACAGATTGGTGCTAGAAGGAGGGCCTAAATAAGCACACTGGATCGTTTCTTGAACACCATCTCTCCTAAGAGATATAGGAGAAACACCACATCTACCATAGGAGAGGAAGATTTACAAGAATTACAGTTCCCCACTAGGTCAAGAAGGACTCGAGAAGGGGAGAATCATCATCACCCATTCCTTCACCAGCATCATCTATATCTTCACATCCAGAAGTTGAAGCCATACCCATCCCTGAGGCAGTTCCCTTTCAACAACCACAACCACCACCCCCAATTTTGCCAATGGCCTTCCTTGCTAGTAACCTGTCTCCTTTGTCTTTCAACGCTTACAATGTTATGCCCAAAAACCCTGAGCATTTTTGTTCGAAATTCCATGTCAATGACCCAAACAGGACCACAGAAGAACATATAAGGATTTTCCAAACCTATCTCAAAGATAGAGGGATTGTTCATGAAGATGTTTCCTGTAGGTTGTTTCCTTATTCACTAGGAGAAGAGGTTTTTTACTGGTACAATCACCTCTCATCTGGCTCAATTCTTAATTGGAATGATCTTGAAACTACCTTTTTACAGAAGTTCAGAATACCTATCAGTGCCAATGAATTGTATTTGCAATTCACTAAAGTCAAAAGAGAAGTTAATGAACCAATATCTAGTTTCAATAATAGGTTTCACCGTGCGTACACCAAACTTCAAGATCCTTATGTTTTGGATGACAATACAACCCTGGGAGTCTATTATGAAGCATTGGATAGCCTTACAACAACCTTTCTGAAGTGGAGACCCAACCCATCGGCTAACCTAACTGATGCCTATACAGAAGCTGTTAAGCTTAGCACAGATCTAAGACAACATGTGATTGGACCGTTGCCTTCTTTAGGACCAGTTGCACATCCCCATCAGGTTTAGGCAGTAAATCAGACACTTACTAATCATACTCCAATCATGAATCTAGTACCCCAATTACCCTTGGTGCCACATCCTGGTCTTCCCATGAGCTAGGTCTCTCCTATGATGAATTTTCCCCAACAGCAGGTTAATTAGCCTATGTATCAGCCACAGCCAAATAGTTTCCCTGCTTATCTACAAAATTCTGAGGTATTGCATCATTCTATGGGATCTACTGCAATGCCTGTCCCTCCTCAGAGTAATCCAAGCTGGCCCCCTTATGTAGATCCAAATAAAGAAAGGATTGATGAAATGGCTGAGGAGATAAAGAAGCTGAACCTAGAGGTGACCTACCTAAGGAATCAAAATAGTCAATTACAAGCTACTAAAAATAATATGCAGTCCAGTCAGAACAGAGAGTTTTCACAAGGAAAAAATTTTGATAGAGGACAACGTAACGAAAGAGGATTCTATAATGACAGAGGATATAATTAGGATAGGGGTTACAACAATGACAGAGGCTACAATAATGATAGAAGACAGAATTTTGATAGGGGACAAGGTAGTGGATTAGGATTTGATAAGAGACAATCACAAAGATAAAACAAAACATGGAATACGGGACCCAATAATGGAGGAGTCCCCACCCCATTGGATCAACCAGCTAATCAAGTGGTCAACCAATCTGCAAATCAGCCAGTCAGTCAAGACAAGCCTCCCAGTGGTGTATATTTGGCTAAGGCTACCCTATCAGGATGGTGTAGGCTTCATAAGACCAGTCAGCATTCAGAATTGGAGTGTCCAGAGTTCCAAACCGCGGCCTCCATTTTCTAGTATGAGGTGGAGAATAATGCAAATGGGCAGGAGATGGTTCCTTCTTCCACCTATGATTCTCCTGTGCTGGTATTAAATCACGCTCCCTTCCCAGCAAGTAAGGACAATGTACTAGAGGAGGAATCTGATTCTCAGGAAGAGAAAATAGATCAAATTTGTAATGGGGATGAAGTGGCTCAGTTATTCAACGAAGAAACAATGAATGATAATGCCCCCCTCGATCAGGAGGAGGCTTATGTTGAAGAGGTATAGATGTTCCATAGGCAAGGTTTGAGAGATATGCCTCATAGGCGCCCTCAGGCTAGGAGACCTTTCACCACTTTAATTCCTTCTAACAACTTCAGTACTCCCCCAAATCATAATGCTAGCAATAATCCATCCTATCCACATGTTTCCAAACAATACCTTTCGAAGGAAAGATAGGCCCAAATTGACCCGCAGAAGGAAAAGGCTGTTCAGGCAGGTAAGGAAAAAGCAGAGGAACCTTCCAAGGAAACTTCCACTGATATGAGTGAGGAGAAAATGGCTTCATATGTTGTTGAGGAGTTCAAAAAATTGAAGGTAAATATTTCAGCATTCGAGTTACTAAGGTTCCCTCCCATTAGGAAGACAATTTTAGGTACTTATGATGCACATCCTGTGTCTTTGGATAAACCTTCTAATGAGCATAATGACAAGATTTCTAGTTCTCAGTCTGTGAAAATACAAGATCAGGCACACACTCAGGCTGACTTTCCCCCTAAAGACAAAGGAAAGGAAAAGGACAAGACTCAAGTGGCTCAAATGGATGCTCATCCAACTTTGTTCTAAGGGAAGACAGAAACCCCACCATTTCTAATCTCTGTGCGCATATTCGGTAAGAATCTGCATAATTGTTTACTATATTCTGGTGCTTCCACCAATGTGATGCCATTTGGAGTATGTAGAGCTTTAGGGATTACACCTGCTGACTCTTAGAAGAAAGTAACTCAATTGGATAGAACTGAAGTAAATGTGGTGGGAGAATTAAACATGATTCACATGCAGATAGCTTCAAACCTAATGATTCAACAGGTTATCAATATTCAAGTAGCTGATATTCCAGATGCGTATGGTTTGATTCTAGGAAGAGATTTTACCAAGGCTTTGAATGGTTATGTGTCTACTGATCACTCTCACATGTGGCTTCCATGGAAAGGAGTGCCCAATCAGATCAGGATTGAGAGAGAGACAAGAATGAAATACATGATTACAGAATACCAGAAGACTTCAACAGAAGTTCTGATATTAGAAGTTGGCATGGGAAATTATATGTTGTCAATACAGTATGAGGAGTTAGACTTAGAGGAGGTATTGATACTACACACGATGCCTATCGATGCAGAAATGGGATCCAGCCATGTTACTGTTTTGACAAAATCAATGGAGGAAGAAGAAGAAGCTGAAGATAATCAGATTAGCCTATTGGACAGTTTTTAGGAATTCATCAAGCAGTGTGTTGAAAATAAAATTCACTTAGGTAGAAGGACAAGCTTTGAAGAACTACTCTTACCTAATTGGTGTAGAGTTCATAATGCTTCCCATTCAGAATTGGAGTGTTGTTTATGCCAAATAGTAGTAGAACAAGTACAAAAATGCACAAATCCAACCTTGGCAGTTAAAACAGATATACAAAATCCTCAGGAAGACTATCAAGAAAAGAAGTTTGTGTCATCTGAAAAACCATCCAGTAATATTAAGCTCAAGGATGTGATGAAGAAGATTACAACTACTGAGTGTTGGACACTTAGATTTGATGGGTCTAAGTCCAAGCATGGAGCTGGGGCAGTGTTTGAACTGATCAGTCCAAAAGGTAAGAATTTCTTTGCATCCCATAGGCTTCAATTTCACTGTACTAACAATGTAGCAGAATATGAGGCGTTAATTCATGGATTTCTTATGGAACTTAAAAAAAAGGTTAATATTTTGCAAGTTTTTGGTGATTCTGAGTTAGTAATTAAGGAAGGAGACAATATTCATGCCACGATAGAAGAATGACTAATTATAGGCATAGAGTGTGGGACCTCATTGAGGGGTTTGATGCTTTCAATATTCAACTAATACCACGGCAAAAGAATCAAACTGCGGACTCTCTAGCTCAAGCCGCAAGCACCCTGCAACCTTTATCTTTGTCAGGTTTGAAGAAGTTCACTGTGGAATTGACTCCTATGCCATCAGTTCTAGATAATGTTACTAACTTCTAGGTGTTCAAAGATGACAAAAATATTCTGGATTTTATCACAAATACAGACGTTTTTGCTTCCCAAATCATTGATGAAACAGAGCTCTAGGAAGCAAAATTGGATTTAGAGGGAGTGATGAATCTAAAATAAAATACTATTCCAAGGGGAATGGTACAGTTGGAACGAATTTTTGATATGGATAAGATCAAGGATCAGGAACAAGAATCAAAGAAGGAGTCTATCAACGGACATTGTGATACTTACAATATGGGAACTGAGGATAACGCCAAGAATATTTTTATTGGCAAAGTATGCACTCCAAAAGAAAGACAAGGAATAATTGCAGCATTGCGTAGCTTTCCTGATATAGTAGCCTGGAGTTATGAGGAATTGAAAAATTATGATACATCAATCATAACTCATACTATTCCTCTGAAACTAGGTACCAAGCCTTTTAGGCAAAGGCAGAGACCAATTAATGCATTATTGGAACCAGTCATACAAAAAAAAGTTTAGAAATTACTATCTGCCAAAATCATATTTCCTGTCAGGCATTCAACATGGGTGGCAAACCTGGTTCCAGTGAGGAAAAATAATGGAGAAATTAGACTCTGTGTTGATTTCAGGAATTTGAATAGATCGTCAGAAAAAGACAACTATCCAGTCCCTTCATTGGATGAAGTACTTCAAGTAGTTAACGGATCTCAGATGATGTCCTTTCTGGACGGTTATTCAGGATATAATCAAGTAATGGTTCAATATGAGGACAGACATAAGACTGCTTTTACAACTAAATGGGGTACCTTTGCCTACAGGAGGATGCCATTTGGAATCATTAATGCAGGGGCTACATTTCAAAGGGCTATGGATATTGATTTTAAGGATATCATAGGCAAATACATCATTATTTACATGGATGATCTGACTGTGTTTTCAAAGAACAGAGGGGATCACATCTCAGATTTACACAAAGTGTTTCAAAGGTGCAGGGAATTTGGCATATCCTTGAATCCTAAAAAGTGTATTTTCAGAGTAACAGAGGGAAAACTGCTAAGACATGTGATATCAGAGAAAGGAATTTCTATTGATCCAGAAAGAGTGGAAGCTATACTGAAGATTCAGCCACCTGCTAGTAAAAAGGAAATGAAATCTTTCTTTGGCAAGATCAACTTCGTTAGAAAATTCATTACTGGATTTGCTAAAATTGTTAAGCCAGTGAATGCAATGTTGAAGCAGGATGCTAAGATCGAATGGATTACGGAAGCAAAGGAAGCATTTGTAGAAATCAAAAGAGATATTGTTGATGCTCCAGTATTGGTAAGTCCTAACTATAGCAAGCCTTTTCACATCTATTCATTTGCTTCGGACCATTCGTGCGCAGGAATGCTAACTCAAAATTTTGATGAGGGAAATGAGCATCCTATTGCTTTCATGAGTGCACCATTGAAAGATGCTGAGTTGAAATATCCAAGTGTGGAAAAGCAGGCATATGCCCTGGTCAGAGCAGTAAAGAAATTTAGACATTATATCCTCAGGAATAAGGTTTATGCAGTTGTCCTAGATCTCATAGTCAAGTTACTTCTGATGCAAAACGAGCTAGGAGAGCGTAGAGCTAAGTGGGTGACAATGCTACAAGAGTATGATATTGAGATCCAACCCATGAAGTTGGTAAGAGGACAGGGACTCACTCAAACCATGGCTGAAATAGGCCCTGCACTAACTGTGCAGAATTATAACATTGAGGAGGTTTCCCTAGATGGCTGGTATGATGACATAGTCTATTATTTGCTGAACCAACGATCTCTAGGTCATTTTAATGCTGTTTAGAGGAGAGCCCTATGATTGAAGAGCGACAGTTTCATGCTAAAGGGAGTTGTTCTGTACAAGAAAAATTATGAGGGCATTTATTTGAGGTGTCTTGGGAAACAAGAAGCTGAAAGGGTGATAAACGAATTTCATGAAAAATATGGTACTGGCCATAGTTCTGCGATTGCCACAACAAATCATATTTTGAGGGCAGGATATTACTGGCCCACGTTGTTCAAAGACGTCCACCATCATGTCAGGACCTATCATATGTGCCAGACCGCAGCAACAAGGGAAAGGTATGCCACACTTCCACTCCAACCGGTCACTGAGGTAAGGCCTTTTGCTCAGTGGGGTATGGATTTCATAGGCCCCATCAACCCACCATCTTCTACAGGACACAGGTACATTCTCACTATTACTAATTATTTCACAAGATGGACTGAGGTTTTTTCTTATAGGCAATGTACATCTGAGGTAGTGATTGATTTCTTAGAGTCTACTATTCTTAATCAATTTGGATGTCCCATTGCTGTTGTCTGTGATAATGGTCCCACTTTTGCATTTTTAAAATTTTAAAATTGAGCTTTTGAGCATGGCGTTATTGTGAAGTTCGCATCTAATTATTATCCTCAGGGTAATGGCTTAGCAGAGTCCTCTAATAAGAACTTATTGACTGTCATCCGTAAGTTGTTAGAGAGGAACCCAAAAGACTGGCACACCCAGCTTCAGTTTGCCCTTTGGGCAGATCGTACAAGACTTAAGTCATCCATTGGAACATCTCCTTATCACTTGGCATACGGTCTAGAGCCAGTATTCCCTATTCAACTCAAGATCCCAACTTTACAGTTTATAAATCAGTTTTATGATGAGGGAGACAGAAGGGAGGCTAGGTTAACAGAACTGTTACACCTTGAAGAGAAACGAGACAATGCCCTTGAGAATTTTGCCAAACATCAGGGGTAGTTAAGAGGTGGTTTGACAGGAGGGCTAAAATTAAAGCCTTTAGGATTTCTGACTTAGTCCTGTACTGGGATAAACCTCATGATCGAAAAGGAGACCATGGAAAGTTTGATAAACTGTGGCTCGGCCCATATCAGATTGCTAAAATACTTGGAGACAATGCCTTTCGTCTGAGGACTCTCACGGGAGAAGATATCCCACTGCCTATCAATGGGAAGTATTTGAAACATTATTTCCAATGCTAAGTTGTTTTCAGCTCCCTCCTTTGTATATAGTTAGTTTAGGTTTCCTTCTGTTGTTTTGTTTGGTTAGAGTAGATGTCCTTTTGCTCTACTTGTTCTGCTTTGGTTAGAATAGGTTTGCTTTGGTTTGCTTGTTTTGGTTTGTGTCGCTCTTGCTCTTAGTTCCTTCTCTTTTGGGGATCCCTGGTTGCATTTGTATGATAGTGGTGACAACGTAGGTCTGATGTTCTTGGTATTTCTTTTACAAACTCTAATCATCCTTCTAGGGCACTATGGTATGAATTCCCTGCCCAATGTCACTTATCCTTGTGCTGAGGCAAAGGGTTTTCTAGTCAGTTTGAACAGGAATAAATTAGGGTCTTATATTTTAAATTGAAGATACCTAAAGTTGCATAAGGTCCTTATGAGGTTTGAACAAGTGAAAAATATTTTTTTTGCTCTAGTGCCACTGTGGTTCTCATCCCTGAGTGTGAACTTCATTGTTCACAGGTTGAAGTGAAAGCAGTGAAAAGATAAACAGTATACAAAAAAAAGAAGAGGGAAATACATTTTGACAATTAAAAAGGTTTGACTTCAGCTTATTAGGGGAATCTGGATATCTCTACCGGGGCTATAGACGCCTGTCTGACAGTAGAGCTATGTTCAGGACAATCACAGTGATAACCTCGTTGGGGCTGTAGACGCCTGATTGGCAGCGAGGCTCTATCCAGGTTACTTTTAGAGTATGAATCTTTATGTAGCTTGTTCATACCAAGTTTGGTTCTTGTTGCAACTAAGGGAGGATAATAAATGCATATGCACACACTTTGACCCTGGTGTAGGAGAGTCTAGATGATTAGGGACTTCTTTGTTTTAACATGGGTGGTGGCAAGATAGGTGAGTTAAAATCATGCGTTCTGAGTTCTTGATTCCAGTTTGTCATCGAAATTCTCAGGAGCATTTCCCCAGCAGAGTCGCCATTTGTTGTGCAGTTTTGCACACACCCCACTTGGAGTGGGGACCCTCTTTTGATGATGTCTTTTGGCCTTTGGTTTTATTGGATTTGTCTTTTTAAGGTCTTGAGATATTGGTCTTACTAGTTTTTGTCTTGCCTTGAGGCTTGAATTGGTTAAAATCGGCTTTTAGTGAAAATCCAGGTTTTGACTTGAATCTGGGATTTTCTAGCTCCGACAAATTTTTTCGGGCGTTGGTTCATTGTCCGTTTACTACAGAATTTTCTGAATTTGGGTTTCTGCTTGACTCTGGGGTTTTCCGGTTCTAGCAGATTTTTCTGGACTGCGCCAAAATCCCGAACTTTGTTAAGATCCCGGTTTTTTCCATTTCCGCGGAATTCGTGTTCATCCGGATTTTTCGCGTGTCTTGGGATTTTCTAAAATTCCGTCCTGGGCTCAGGTTTCTAGATTTTTCAGACATGTCTTGTCCCTCATTAATGCCCGAGGTACCTTTGCTCAGATGTGTATATGGGTGGATTTAAAGTCTTTGGGGCATCATTTCGATTTCATTATCCACTTGCTTGCTGCTTTGGCGATTGGGAGTTTTCATTCGAGCTTTGAGGATTGATCTTGAGTCACTTACGTGCGGATTGCTCGGGTGTCGGTGTCTAGATTTTTGTTGCTAGGGCGTATTCACTTTCCAGTTGCTTCCTCGAGTTCAAGTTCGTTTGGGTTGATCCATGGTAGGTTATCATTGGCCCTTTCATCTGTTTGCATGATGATTGAACTATTTTATATTGATTGATGGTCATTTCGGGTCGGCCTATGTTTGGTCACAATTTTGTTTTATCAAATTGGGGTTTGACCCATTTTCATGATTTTTTCATCACTCGCACTATGCACCACTTTGTTTGCCCAATAAATGTTGGATGGATCAGTGTTGATGGGCGTTCGGGGTAGGATTTTGTTCTAGATGCGTAATGTGTTATATTTGGCAAGATTAGGGTTTTGGGTGTTTTGCTCGAAACTGTTAAGAGTGGTTAAACCGTCATGATTTTTTGTATCTTGTGCCAGGATTAAACTAGTCCCATGCCTTGTGAAGATTTGAATGCTTTAGATTCATCCTTACATGTAGTATTCCGAACCCCGAATTAACCCTGGTTTTCATGGCGGGAGGTTTATTTGTCAAAACTAGGGCATCACTGTTTCACCATGAGGATTAGTCATTTAAAGGTTTTGGAAATTTGAATTCATTTGCATTTGAGGTCGTTAGAATCCAAGTGAAGAGTTTGTATGATCATTCAGTCGCTGGTTCGCGTGTTGTTGTCCATCGGGTTTCCAAGGTGTCCGCAGAATTCCTACACACTCAGATTTTCCCAGTTTTGGCTAATTCCGCGGGGTGTAGCGAATTCTGGAATATTTGAACTGTCCGCGGAAATCCTTCCTGTCCAGACTTTTCCATTTTTTTTCCTGTCTAGTTTTACTTCTTTTGATTTCCCGAAGATAGGATTAATGGAGTAGGTGCTAAATGTTGATTTCTTGTTGCTAATGAATGGATTTCATGATAATCTTATAATATTTTGTTTGTACTAATGATCTATTTGGCGCATGGCACTTTGGCAATAGGAATCCGTCTAGGTCGGATTTCTCTGAAATTCTGCCCCGACTGGATTTTCCCGGTTTACCTTGTTTTCCCGGATTGCTCTACTTTTCCAGATTTTCAGGGACTGATGATTTGTGATGGATCTCATTGCCCTATATGATCTTATGCTAACCTTTGGATTGGAATACGTATGATAATTGGATACTCATGACATTCTTTCGTGAATGAAGGCCAAATCAAGCAAAGCTGCTGCAGGAAAATCTAAGGGAGAAACAGAAGGATCCTCCATTTCGAAAATAGAAAGATTAAGGTTAGACACCAAGAGCTAGCTGCCAGAAAGCAAGATATCTTCTGTGTGATCCGAGGTCTCAAACACGAACGTTGGAGCATGGCGATATGAGGAGTTTAAAGTGAGAATAGCTCAGAAGGATCTGTCGGTCCTAAGACAAGGAATGATGAAGTTCAGATTAGTGCATGTGGCAGGGTTTCTTCCTGCAATCCAATGCTATGAGTTAATCCTAGAGTGTGCCCGATAGTATGACTTCGACACACAAAGGGTGGTCAGCACAGAGGGAAGGGTCTTGGTGAATTTCAATCCTATTTCTATTGCTTAGGCCTTTGACATGCCAGATTTGCCTTCTATGTGCACTCTGAACATGGACCTGGCTAGGACATATTATGAGAATGAGCCAACCAAAGCTCAACATATGATCAATTCTTGGTTGGAAAAGACAAAGTCACACTATTCTAAACTGCCCAAGCAGTTGCACAGGGTTAAATTTAGGACAGACATATATGATGCAATTACATTTTTTAGCAGGGCAGCAAGATTGAAGAGTGTTGGAATATTGGAAAGTTGGATGGTCCATGTGATCAGCAAGATTGAACAAGGAACCAACTACCATTGGGCACGGCTTATCAGCACTATAATTGACAAACAGCTGAGGGACGTCCTAGAAACCAAGAGGTTCACCATGTCCTATTATGTGATGTATGTGTTAGCTAGATTCTACCCATACAGGGGTCTGAATCCACGAGGGACATTTGGACAGGACATTGTTTATGAGATTTACCTGAAGTTGTATCTAGGATACCAGGATTATAGAAGGGCCAATGATGCATTCACAATGCACATCACTAGAATGCTTCAAAATGTCGAGCATGTGAGATTGTCAGATGGAGCAAAGGAGTTGATAAGGAGATATGGGGCCTGGTTCATCTAGTTTCCTACCTTCTCCTACATCAGAATTGATGGATGTCTGGCTGCTCCATACAGATTGCCTAGGTACCCTATTGATCATATTGTGTTATTGGAATTGGTGAGACAAATATGTGAGTTTCATGCAATTGTCAAGAAGGAGAAGCATAAAACAGGTTTTGGCAGGGATTTCCCTCTTGGGATTGGCGTAGCAGAGGTCTGCCCTTCCATTCAATCAGCACACTAGTCCAATATGAAAATTCTTCGGCAAATAGCAAGGGTAATGGATCACCTGAAAAGGGAAACAGTCCTGTTAGACCCCCATCACTGGTGTAAGAGGTGGAGCTTGAAGAAGGTGATCAAGGTGAGCAACTCCCTGAAAAGGAAGAGGATAAAACAACATAACAACATGAAGAGGTAAAAATAGAGGAAATCTGGGTGGAACCTATTGTCCCGTATTGGCTTGAAAAGGAGATTACCAGGAAGAAGCAAGTTGTTGTTAAGGACACTCCTTTGGATTGGGATGAGATGTTGTCTAAGATCAGTAAAGGCAAGAAGAAGAAGGCAGCTAAAGTGGTTTCAAGAATAGAAAGGGATGAAGTGAACAACAGAGTAATCCACATTGCCACCCCTGCTGTGGACAAGACTAGAGAAGATGTCATTGGTGAGGATTACAATGTACAAACTTTTAACCTTGGACCAGCATCTATCGAGCAAGATATTGAGGAGTATGAAGGGTCTAGTGCTGTGATAATTGGCAGATTAAGGAAAGAAACTCAGACCAAGCATGAACTGATAAAGGAAAATGAGAGACTTAAGAAATGCTTGGAGGATGTAATGAAACCTCTGCAATCTCTTCATCCATCTTCCTCTGCTACTCCTGGTTTCTTGCCCAAGGAAACAATCTCCGAGATTGAAAAGATGAAGGCCTCTACTCAAACAACAATGGATTGGTTAAAGGATGTGCAAATAAAAGATATAATGCAATCAAGGATATCCTTTCAGTTGGGAAAGATGCAATTAGAGCTAAGGACTTATTGGAGCATGTGCTATCCCAGGATAAGGAAGATATTGATTTTCTGTTGCATAAATCCAAGGTGATTATGGAATATGGCAAAGATCAGTTGGCTACAGATGGGATTCTTCCTTCCTCTAGACTTAGTGAACCTTGGGAATGGTTTGAGGCTTTACAAATTCAGCAGAAAGCCATGAGGAAGATCCAGAAACGAAATAAATCAATAGATGGTGATTTAATTGGAGTCTATGAGGGTTGTATTGCATTTTTTGAGGTCATGACTGGCAGGAGGAAAATTTCTCCTAAGTACCTGAGTCTGGAACAACTGAGGGAATGGTGGCATGATGTTTATGCTCCAGATTTTGAGAATGTCATAACAGGGCACCATTTGGATGATGCAACAACTTATTTGGCAGTAATGGATAAGTATCAATCTCACAGGGATGATTGGAATAAGACTATTAAGCAGTCAAAGGAGGAGATTGGCTCTATAGAATGTCAACTTAGGATCTTGCCTTTGCCACCTATCATCGAGCTGGATAAAGTGTTTTTGAGGGTTCAAGGATCATTGGCCGAGAGTAAAGATAAGGGAGGCGGTAGTTAATGCCATTTTGAGATTTGTGCTTCCCTATTATTATAGGGCATGTATTGATCCGGGCTACATTGGGGACCGTGTTTAGGCCGACCTTGATGATATATCAACATTTAATGTGTGCCTTATTTTGAATTCCTAAGGCTGACTTGCTTTGGCATTTATTCTTATTTTGTAAATGTTTGGCTAGGCCGACATGTCTTGAGAATTTGCTATAAAGGGCATTCTTGCCTCATTGTAAAGGGTTAGCTAGAAAGTAATAGAGATAAGTAAGAGCAGAAAAGAGCTAGAGTATTTTGTAGTAGAAGTAATAGTTAGTTTCTTGAAGCAAATATTGTAACAGAACAGTGGAATTGTTGCAGCATTTTGGTGATCTAATACAATAGAAGGCATTGTGGTTTTCCTGGTGAAATCTCTTGTGTTATTTTATCTTGCATGGTTCCTGTTGTTTCATCTTTCAAATTGCTTAAAGATTTAGGGTTTAGTGTTGAGAATTAGATTAGTGTGGTGAATGATGTTCATGATTTCATATTTGGAATGTTTGTAGCGATTTCTGGTCTATACTCCCAGTAACTATTTGATTGTAGTAGGCTGGTGAAGTCAACCTAAACCATATATTTATATGTGCTTGAGTTCGATTGTGGATGAATATCTATGATTTGAAAATCTGTATACCTTAGAAGATTGCACCATTCTTGTGATATTGCATTGTGGGTTAAGCAAGAATTGGTTATTTGAGATTGGTCCATTGCAGATATCTTACGTTTGCATTGTTCATTCTAGGAATAGTTTAGATCTTATCATATCCTTGCACCCTTATCTTCTGCTATTTATTTATCATCCAGTTAGATTTAGGATTTGAGATCATCATATTACAAAATCTGATAAGTGGGAAGATACAGTTTGCTTGTAGTGAGGTCCGATTGTGATTACCAGCATTTTCACATATTATATGAGTTGTTTATGCATTGTCATGACCTGACACCCGAGAGACCTTGGGGTGATTTTAAGTAATTTATTGTTGGAATAACCTTTCAAGAGAGATAGAATATTGCATTCTGTCTGAGTTGTTGCTGTGCAGAAAACACCATCAACATGGTCCATAGACGGAAGTTTGCAGGGTGAGGCCCGTAGGGAAGCTCAGATTTTGTCATTTAGGGTGCGTGGGAGAACGGACTACAGATGCGAGGTTGGGGCCTGAACGCTAGAAAGGCTTCGTTACCTCACCATTTTGAGTGCTCATTTTTAATATTAGAAAATGGTCGGCGAAAGTCTGTGTGGGTCATCCTGCACCACATAAATTGCTTCGTGTTGATTTAGATGACAGACCAGAGGGTAGAGCCTGATAGGCAAACAAACGGGTTGTGAAATCAATTGAAAATGATGAAGCCAGGATGAAATCCTATAGACGGAAGTCCACGAGGATACCTCTGCAATGGATCAGGACTTAGGCAATTTGGCTCAATTAATTTCAATTGGTGATGACGGGGGCAGGACCCGCCTACCAGGAGGATGGTATCAGATGATCGTTTTGGAACGGTGTGGCTCAAGTGGCATTCCATAGGCAGAGGCCTGCGCTTGTGGACTTGAGAGGGTGAAAGGATCTCCATGATGGGATCATGAATTTTAGTAAGTCTAGGATGGCCAAGTTGAAGAGGCTTCTCGCGAGGGTGGGCCCAATGAAGATATTCACCATTGGAAGTTTTAAATGCTGTTAAAGGAAGGTGACGGTGGTGGCTAGGCTGCAGGCCTGCAGGGAACGAATGCTCTAGCTCAAGAATGTCCACGAGGATTTCAAGTCCCACACATGACTAGTGGTCGATTTCAAGGGGTTCACAAGATTCGAAGATGTGGGTTTTGTTCACTGAGGTTAGCTGATTTTAAGCTTTCTTTTAAGGATTTTAGCAACCTTTACACAGAAATCAAAGAAAAATCAATGCATGGTTAGTGGTAGAAAACCAACTTGTGAAACTCGATGAAGATAGATGGACAAACAATAGGCAAAGGCTTCAAATCAGCTAACAAACTTAGTGGGTGTGACAACGGCCCTAGTAGGAGGCTCTCTAACTCATTTTTGAATTGTTGACAGATGAAAATGACAGAGGTAAGCTATTTATAAAATTTTGAGCATTTAATTCCCTTCATAAATACAGGTATGATGTCATTCCAGGTTGGTGAGCAATCAGTTTGAAAATGATGGCGGGAGCAATGGAGTCTGATGAGTGGACGACAGTTAGAAGTTAGCCATTTGGAACGATCGACAGTGAAAGAGGAAACCATGTAGCGGGTCTCGGGGTGTAGAAGGTCACCATGTGAAAGTCATTCAGAATGGTGAAAGAGAAAGGGAACCCCACCCGTAGGGGTGGACCCATGTTGCTCCAAGGACGCCAGTTCTAAGGATTGAGGGAAAATAGCCAAGGAAGTTTTGCAAAGGCCTAAAGCGTTGAAAATTTGAGGGTAGAAAAATATGGTCAACTCAAAGTGAATTGTCTAAGATTCCTTGACCACTTAGGACTCAAAAATAGGGGCCCGTAAAATGGGGCATTGAGAAAAGTGACTCAATGAAGCAAAAAAAGGAGAGTCTCCATTTTGAACATGGTGTGTGTGCTACAAGTACAACACAACCAAAAAGGTAATGGCATAACTAAGTGATCAACTAGGTTACTCCCATCCAAAAATTATCCTAACCCTAGGAAAAACCAAGTAATCACCCATGTTCAAAGCTGACATCTTCAACAAAATAATTCAAGATAACATTACTTCCCACATTTTATAGTCTATGTAAGCATACATATGGTTTATGACTATTGGCTAACAGATTGGGTACCTTGAGAAATGTTGACTCTTACTAAAAAAGGTGCAATTGTTCCCAACAACTCTAGAAAGTTCACAATTCCATTTTTGACTTTCCTCTGAATTTTAGAGGTACAACTCCCTCGTATGATGTGAAATGAATTTTAACTAAAACTAAATAAACACATGTATGCTTTTAACCTGAAAGTAGGAAAGGTAGAACTCGATACAAGAAATATTTCTAAAATCAGATGTAGATGAAAGGTAATAGAGAGACTGGCACAAAGACTAGTTCACATGAAATAGATGATAAAGATACTGACATAAAGACCAGTTCACTTGAAATGGAGTAACTGAAATACAGGCCCAATATTATTTGAAAAATGAAATTTGCTACGAAGATAGATGCATACACTCACACATAGGAATAGTATAAACACCAAGATATACCTAAACACACATATTTAAGAGTAACACATATCTTGATAAATTAGATGCACACAGACAACTAAAGATTTCAATTCATAGCAAAATTGTATTAAAAGCAGTATAATATTAGGTATTTTTCAATGACTTCTAGAGAGAGTCAGTTGCTTAAAAATAAACATATATATAAAGCAGATGAGTAATTGCTTCTTTCCTTGCCCATACCTAACTAGAATTAAGAAGATTTGAAAAAAAAAAGTAACTAAAAATCAAGAAGGTGGCACTTCACTTCCAGATTTCGCAGATGCGGCAAGTCTTTTTCACAAGGCTTCAAAAGCCTTGACGATAGGTAGCAGATCCTTGTGTTGGGGAATAGTTACATTTCAATTCGTAGTGTCCATGCTAGCTAGCTATCTCAAAAAACCTCAATTCTTTGATCATAGGTCCTCATGAGCCTAGTTTCCTGAGATAAGATAAGGTCTAGCTCACTAAACTTCTTCAAGTGTTCAACATTGAAAGAATGGGAACTTGAATTCCATCTTGATTATCTTTTGAAAGTCATTCTCCAGTACTTTGGAATTTTCATCATTCCCATTTCCTCCCCTATTAGGTTGCAATCTGAGGGTGACAAAATTCCTATAAACCTCCTCCAAAATCACGTTGCATTTAGTTCAAACCTCCTAAAGTTTTTGTAAGCCTTGCCTTGTGACTTGTAATTTCCATTCTACACTTTTATTCTAGATAATGCAACGAGTGTCAATAGTGTTGGGTATGATTTTCTCTGTAGCTAACTTCTCCATTCCAAAGCTTATCATTGTTTGATCTCATTTATGTATTGAATCTATACCCTTTCTTCTTTCTCGGCAGTAAAAATCTCCTCTCTTAGATTTTGAGGTTTTTACCCTCTGGAGACATTTGAGAGATTCAAAAATTATACGATTGCCTCTTTTCATTAAACAGTCACTCCACTCCTCAATAGATTTGCTGAAGGTTTTGCAACTCTTCATTTTACTTATTTCCTCTCTTCCTATTAGGGCCAAGGGATCAGAAGATGACTCAAATTGAGAAATTGGCTGAGGAGGATGATCAAAAACTAATTTCAAGCATTTGGTCAAAACAAATTTATTTCTTTAGCTCGTCTTTACTTTCTTCATCCTTCTTAGACCTTTCAACCATTTTTTTTGCAGACACCTGAAAGTTGTGTACATCTCCATCCTTTGTAGGAGGTTCCAAGTTAATTCTATCAATGTCAAAGTCACTCACAGTTGCTTGAGTAACTTCCTTCTATGCAGTGGGACATGCAACTTCTAGACATAGATTTCTTGATCCAACATCATCAATTAGCCAAGTAGTGGTTTTCAATTTTAGGCTTTGGGGTCCTTTGAAGCAATTTTCACACCATATCTTGCTTCAAAAGATCCAATTGCACAACCTTCCTCTTTCTTGACAAAGTATCTTCTATCCAAACATGGGTAATAGGGACATTGGTCACCTTGGAGCTAGAGGAGTTGAATAGTGTTCTCTTTGTGGGAGGAGTATTTGTTTGGGTATCCTATGATGGAAGTGGAGAAGATCTCTATTTTGGAGGTTCATTTAACTCCTTGATAGGTGATGACCGATGAGATGAGGAGGAAGAACTAATATCAATGTTTCCTAAGTCATCATCATCTTCTTCTTCCCCTTTATCCTGATCCAAATGGGGTAAATCAAGGGTGTATTCTCCACAAGTTGGTTGAAACAAATTTCTATTATGAGGTTCTGCATCATTGTCACCTAGAGTTCTAGATGACACTGAATGTGAACAACCCTAGAGATTCTTACAGTCATAGAAGGCTGACTACTTCCTCCTACAAGTTGAGTGTTCTGTGATCTAGTTTAGGGGTGGGATTGTTCTATTTTCTTTTTAGTGACCCACTCCTGAGTCCTTTCAAGAACATCTGCAGTCCTTTCTTTCATTGTTTCCTTTTCCTTATTGCTCCAATCTATAGCAAGGATGGGCCAATTTTTTATTAATTCATTAAAAATTAGGTCTCCTAAATCAGACTCATCATCTTCAATTCTTTGTACATCCCAACCAAAATTATAGACAACCATTTATCTTAAAGATAATTTCATCCAATTCCTTCTTCTCACTTCAAATTTGTCAAAACAGTCTGCCCAATAATCCTCCAAGGTTGGTAGAAGGAAGAAAATAGGTCCTAGTTTCAAATTATCCTTCACATAATCTTTGAGGTCAATGGGAAAATGTTCATCATAGGTTTGCAAATTATATCGGGATATTTCTCTCTGTATATTCAGGGCATCTGACATGGATTCACAAGTGAAGCTTGACCGAAACCAATTGGAAACTGAACTGTCACTCTTCTTCACTCTTGACACTTCTTGTTGACATCCACCAACTGTTTGTAGACCTCGATCATCACAAATTTATCTTCTGGGTGCCTTGGGAGTTTGATGGGAAAAATAGTGAAACCACCAACCCTAATATAGGAGAACCTTTGAAATTAGATAAAATGGATACCATAGAAATTAACAAACTGCATGGCTTCAGGTGAAAGCTGCATCTTAATTCTCCCTTGCAATTCTCTGGCCACCCTCATAATGAAAGTATTTGATATTCTCCTATGGTGAAGAAAGCTCTTGTTCAGTTCCAACTTATCAACGTACTCAAAAATTGGTACCTGGCCGCATGGAAGATCACTTGGCCTCAAGCTTGGCCATGGTCTGGTACTTGCAATGGCACAAATTAAATAGGAAGACATGCAAAATGTCCTATTAGCAGCAAAGCAAACAAGCATACTATGTAATCTATCACTGATGAGAGTCACCCAAACTAGAAACTAGCTCCCACCAAGTATAATCTGAATGAAAAAGTACATCCATTCCTAAAAACCATGGGCATCTTCATTTCCCCAAACTCTATGTAACAACATAACTATGTTTGATATCTTGTCCACAAAATGGTTCTTGTGTAAGTTTCGAGGAAATTGATATTTCCCCCACCTAGGCTTTGCCAACCAATTCTTTGCCATTGTGTTCCGGTAGTACCCCTTTTTGAGTGAGAACTCAATTTGAGCACTTGTGAAATCTAGGGTTGAGTATGTCTCCTTTTTAAGAATTCTCAAGTATGAGGCAAAAGTGGCTCTTTGGATTTTGACCACCAACCTATTATCTTTAGTTCTAATTTTATGGGTCTGAGTATTGTAATGCCTTATGCATTCAATAATTAGCTCTGGGCATTGGACAACTACAGGGAACACAGTTGCTTCCACCAATCCACTTTCAACTACCTTTTGTGTGATGGGTGGAGAATAAGGTGCATTGAATTTTTCTTTAAGTTTGTTTATATTCAGCTGCCAAAGTTTAGTGTCTCCTATCTCAAGCATGTCACATGTCAACCCTGAGATATATTCAACCATGATACCTAAATCTCACCATGCCTGGACTATTAGGGTTCAAATGGGCTTCCACTAGGCAATTTGAACTGCAAGGAAAAACAAGCTTGAAATATGTAAGTTTGAAAGGGAAAGATAAGGATGCAAATAACTTAGAATGACCCTGGATTCTAAGGGTGGAAATCTACATTGGTGTGCTCTCTTCTGTCATGTCTCCCTATGTGTGTCGTAGCTAAAGAATGTCTATTATTTTCATGAATTTCCTTTTGATTCCCCATGAGAAATGTGCATGTAGATAGGCATTAAATGGCACCCCCTCATCATGTAGACATGTGTCATATTTCACATCACAATTGCTTTTCAAAAATTTGAAAAGGAACAACTCTATAGATGGGGAAGTGGAGAGTTCACATAACTTTACAAATCGCCGCCAAGATTCATTCTTAGTTGTAAAACATCGCTCACCTTCTAATAAGAATTGACAAGTTGATTATCTCTCTTTGGGTGATAAATGGGAGAGTTTGATGAACTTAGAAAAACACTGCCCATAATGACTTAACTTAAGAATAGACCAAAGTGATAGCTACAAAATTTCATATAGCTAGACAAAACACCACCAATGTGTTCAAAATAAGCAAGACAGACTACATGGCAAGAAAGGGGAAAGTTAGAGTAACCTTAGAAAAAAATCCTGAGTTATACTACTCACTCAAAACATCACCAACCCATAAATCAACCAAAATTTGAAATAGGCATATTTTCCAAGGATGACAAAAAATTTAGTAACAACTAGCTCTAACTGGAGATGAAGACTGAAAAGGATGAATCAAAGAACCCATAAGAAAAATTACATGATTAGTTCTTTATCCAATGGGAAACAGAGTCAAGAAATCATTCGAACTGAAACTCTCAGACACAAAGAAAACACAACCAAAACTGAAGCAAAAACCCTAAACTAACTATTCACGAAGAGAAATCCCTAAAGGGCACTCAGATCTTGTAGAGCTTAAGATCCTACCCATTGTAAGGAATAGGTAGAGGAGTGTCATTGGAAGAAGCCAAATGGAAGGTATTGGGTCCACACTCATGAGTGATCTTGAATGGACTAGTCTAGAGAGCATCAAATTTCCCGTGAGCACCCTTAAGCTCCATGTGCTTATCCCACAATAATACTGAGTCCTTGATCATGAACTTCTTCAATTTGGACCTTTTATCAAAGATATTTTTTGAACTTAGCTTAGTTCATAGTTATCCTATCTACCATTTCATCACATTTCTCTTCAATATTGGCTGAGTATAAGATCCTCCTTTCCAAGGCATCACAAAATTCCTGATCTTCAATTGCAGTTTGTAGCTTACAGGAAAATAGCTCTAGGCAAAGAGGTAGAACACTTACCACTCCATAAACTACCTCGAAAGTGGTCATTCCAATTTCATTCTTTGGAGTTTCTTTGTCTTCCCATAGAGCTTTGTAGAGCTTCTTATGCCAATCCTTCTGATTCTCATTCACCAACTTCTTAATGATAATTACCAGATTCTTATTACTTGACTTGGCTTGGCCATTTCCCTAGGGATAATAATAAGCCGAATGTGATAAAGAGACTCCATATTCATAATAGAAAAGTGATATTTTAGTGGAGGAGAAGCTTGCTGCATTATCAATGAATAGCTTGTAGGGAACTCTGAATTTGACTAAGATGCTTTCTTTGATGAAATCATAGACCACCTCTAAACTGGTTCTCTTCATAGGAATTGCCTCCACCCATTTGGTAAAATAGTTTGTTGTTGTGAGAATGTGGGTGTGACCTTTGCTTGATTGAGGGCTAATAGGCCCTATGAAATCAAGGCCCCATTGTTGGAAGGGTTCATCAATTACAACAGGCCTAAGTGGGAGTGATGCCAACTAAGGCCTTCCTGTGAACAACTTACTTTTTTCACATCTCGACAAATAGTAATAGGAATCTTTGAACATGCCTAGATAATAATAACCATTCCTTAGGATTTTGAAGGTAGTCACAGTTGAAGAAAAGTGTCCTCCAAATGCTTCATTGTGAAACATTCTTAGCAACCTCTCTTGTTGACTTTTGTCCACACACTTCAAGAATGCACCATCCAACCCTATTTTGTATAGGGTGTCTTCCAAGATGACATACCTAACCACCTCTAGCTTTATTTTTCTTCTTTGTTTCCCCAAAATATTCTTTGGGCATTCTCTGTAAGTGAGGAAATAAGCAATGTCCAAGAACCACTCATCTTGGAGGCTGACAGTCAGAACTAGAGGAATGTCTTCCTCATCTTTTTTTTGTTATGATCATCCATCATAAGTTTTTAGAGTCCTCTTCCTTAGAATATTTTCATAGGCTTAATATCCAAATCATATTCCTGCACTTTAGCGATCCATCCTCCTCTTTTGTTGCATATGACATCCTACTGAGTTCGACAGCAGGGTCTGGTACATATACAACTAAATATGAGTACAATATATAGAAACAAAATTATTTGAATGCTTTCACCATTGAAAAATCATGATTTTCTATTTGAGAGTAATTAAGCTTGTGCATTTTCAATGGAACACTCATGAAGTCTATGGGTGCTTGCACATTCTTCTCATTACCTTGGAGTAGGATATTATATACTATGTGCTCTGAAGCATAATGGTAAATAATGAAATATTTTTTTAAATTAGGGGGACCTAAATAGGAGCCTAGGAAATAGCTTCTTTGATGTCATTAAGGGCCTACTTTCCACATTCATTCCACCTGAATACTTGTTTCTACTTCATCATTTCCACCATATGTTTGGTAATCTCAGAGAAATCCATAACAAACTTCCTCAAAAAGGTAACTTGACCAAAGAAATATTTCACACCCATTTTGATAGAAGGAAGAATTAGCTGGAGGATAGCTTTAACTCGTTCAGGGTTTATTCTAATCCCTTCTTTGGACACTATATTCCCTAACAACTTACCCTCTGTAACTTTGAAAATTGAATTTTTAGGGTTGAGGGAGATATCGTGTGCTCTTTACACTTGTGCCCTAAGATCCCTGAAGGACATGTCCATGGATCTTTGGAATGTCACTCCGACATTAATAAGTCCAAAGGGCATTCTATTGTAGGAAAAGGCTCCCTATGGTGTGGTGAACGTTGTTTTATGTTGATCTTCTCACACCACACTAATATGATTGTAGCCAAAGAAACCCTCCAACATGGAAATCATCTCTGAGCTGACAACTATTTGTAGGATATGATCCATGTTTGGGAGTATGCCTGGTTTAGGTTCATAAAATCAATACATATTCTTATTTCAGCATTCTTCTTGTGGATTGGAACAATGTTTTCTACCTAGGTAGAATGATAAATCAGGTAGATTATTTTGGCCTTCAACATCTTGTCAATTTCCTTGAAAAGCGGATTAGTTATGTTAGGGTTGTAATTTCTTTCTTTCTTATTGAAGGAAGCTATTCCCCCTTTCAATGGAATATGATGTTGGAATTTACCATCCATAAAATTCTTAAGATCATCATAGCACTAGGAAAAAAATTCCTTGTACTTGATGAGAAAAGCTATCAATTTCTCTCTCTCTCTTCTAGAGAACAACATTTTCCAATGTAGACTAGTTTAGGAGAGTCATAATTCTTGATGTTTATTGCTTGAAAATCTCCAAAACTATTAATAGATTCACTCATTTTTCATTTAATTGATCAATCATGCTGATCAAACAAATCCTCTAAAGAGACTAAACCCTTAGGAATTTTATTTCCTTTCAACTAGATGACTCCATCCTTCAAGTCACTAATATCATTAGGTCAAAATAGTTTACACTCATTGGTGATCCCTTCGAAAAAGGTTTGGTAAAATATCTCAATGTTATCCAAGAAGGCATGAATCTACCCGTCATTCTCAAACACTTTCCAGTGGTTAACATTGTCACAGATGTTGGGTCAATAAATCAATTCAATCATATAGGATTTGTTCTTGAAATCTGGATGTGGGAGTAATAATGAAGCAGAAACTACTAGTGAATCAACCCTAGTATTTAGTTATCTATGAACAAGGTCTCTATTGAAAATGCATCAAAACATTCAATAACATCCCATACCTTGTTCTTATAATGTCTTAGTCTTTCATTTTTCACAGTGAAAATTTTCCGCACCTATTTGACAATTAATTTTGCATCCCCTAAAAGCTTGATTCCCATACCTCTTTCTTTAGTCAAACCTAATAAAAGAGTTTCATATTCTAAATTATTATTGGTGTTTGCAAATTCCAAATTATAAGAGAAAGGAAATTGTTCACTAGAAGGGGAAATAAGTACCACACCTACTCCTGATCTAGAGTTAGATCAACTCCCATCAAATTCCATCATCCATAGTTTTGAATTTAAGTCCAATCCAACCATACTAGTTTCTTTATCCTCATCCAAAAAGAGCATATAGTTCCCAAACTCAGCCTCCTTAAACAAAATCTGAGCCTTAGGGTCTACTAATTTTAGCATTGTAATCTTGGCTTTGGGCACGTGCTCTAAGCACACTTTCTTATTGCCAATAGTTATGGTAGAATAAGACCAATCCAATTGGATTTTTCCTCCTATGTCCTTACAAAATATTCTGCTCAAGAGCATACCATAGCTAGTAGGTATATCAACGACCAAAATTATGAGCTTAAGCCATTTGTTCAAATGCGTTGCAAGTGCAACTTGTGCATCTTTAATTTGTCCAATTAAGGGAACTTGCTTGGAATCCATGGAATAGCATTTCCCAAATGTCTTGGTGAAGTTCAATCCCAAATCCTAAGCAGTTTGTGTAGGCATAACATTATCAGAAGCACCAAAGTCAATAATGTAGTTATTCAATTTGAACCCATTTACAAATAATGACACATAGAAAGGATTGGGTTTATCATCAATAGTATATGATGAGGATGTTTTGCTATTGGATGCCACATTAGTAGTTGAGTTATGAGAACTAATCATGTGCTCATTTAAGTCAACATGGGACTCATATTGTCTTGGTCTAACATACTTGATTAATCTGTCTAATTCCTTAGGATTCATACACATATATTCTTCTTGTAAGATTTTCACTTTAAAATTTTTGCAGAATTCAACAATATCCAAAGCTCCAACAAAATTTTTAGTGGTTAACACATTTGAAGATCTAGAATAATCTTTTGTAATTGTGTGTGACACATTTTCACTTTTTGAAGTGGCACTAGCTCTAGTAAGTAAAACTTTTGGAGAGTTTTGAGTACCTTTTTTATTAGTGTTTTGTTGTCCTCTTGTGATAACAAAATAGGTAGGCTCATCCAAAGTGATGTAGACATCTCTACCTCTATCATCATTAGTTTCAAACTCATGGTACCCATTTGCAGAGTTGCCATACTGATTGGAGAAATTACCTTCTTTAGTAACATCTTCAATGACCTCCTTCATAGTAGTCATCTACATGAATTTGTTCATCTCAGGAAATTTTGATCCATCATGGTTAGAATTAAGGTGGAAAGAGCACATATTCTTCTTGTTATCTCCCAAAGGAGCTTCTATTGCCAACCTTTGTTGGGTTGGAGCTAGGGGAAGGGTCTTATTGCCTAGCTAGTAATTCACCTTTCTTGAGAGGTCTTGATAAGGCTGACTGCTTTTAGGTGATTTCCCTTTGAGAGAAATAATGTCATTCACCAGTCTTTGTATCATAGGATTTGATGAAGTAGTTAGTTATGACTTGTTTGTATGCATCTCTCTTTTCCACTTCTCGACTGTGATAAAATCATCTTTTAATTCAATGACAATTGTTTGTGTGGCATCTAAAGTATTCACTAGTTGTCTCTTCAGAAGTAAATAAATGTTTAGGTGTTGTGCATTGATGAAGAAACATTTCTACATCTCTTCAGATGGTCTCTTAGTAACATCAATTTGAGATACCAACCTATTATGTTTGGCAAAAAATTCTCTCATAGGTTCATTAGCCTCTTTCTTCATTTGTGTAACCTGAGCTATCAAAGAAAGATCATCATCATATGAACTCTTAAACCTAGGTTCAAATTGACTTCTCATAGTGGTCTAGTTATCGATTGAGCCACATGGTAACTGATAGAACCACTGTGATAAAACATCCACCAAAGATTCTGTGAAAATCTTGACTTCCACATCTTCTTCTTAGACCCCAAGAACACCACAAGCTGCAAAGAAGGAATCAATATGTTCTTCAGGTGAAATATTTCCATCACCTCTAAAATTGGGTTGATTTTTGTGAGAGCCTTTTGGTAGATCATGTAGATTATTTCCAAGTCTCAAAGGACCAATAGCAGCTCCCCATGGAATAGGTGGTTGATTAGCCATATTGTGAGGGAATTTTACAACTACTGGAAGGACAGTTTCATGTAATACTAAAGCTTGTGAAGTTGAATAGTCTGGGGGTGTCCTAGTTAGAGAAGTAGGTCTACTTCTAGCCCCAATCCTCTTTGAGAAGGAATTATGTAAGAGAAATTGTACTCCTTTATAAAGACTCAAAAATTGAATTTGAAACACCCCTACTTCTTTCTCCCCTAGTAAATCCTTGAGAATCTAGGATGGGCTTGTTAAATAGTTTGAATAACTGAGAGGGGATTCACCATCATAAAATAATTTTCTTATCTTTAATTAGTATAGATCCAACTTAAATCAATCAAATAAACATCTAACATATATGAACATGAAAGCACAAAACAACACCATGCACAATGAACACTAGAATTTATGTGGAAACTGAAGAAGGGAAAAACCACAAAGAATGCTAATTCTCAATTATAGAACATTGGTTAAGGTGACACCAGTTAAGGTGATTTTTATAGAAGGCTCATTGCCAAAATTCTAATTGTAGGTAAGGCTCACTACCCGACTATTATAGCCAAAGATACAAAAGGGCTCACTGCCAAAAGAGAAAGGCTCACTGCTAAGAAAAAATGACTCACTTCCAAAAGAATGATGAAAAGGAATCCACTGCTGAAAGAATTGACAAAAGTGAACTAATGAAATTGCATCTATATATGCATGAATTCAGTTCCAATTAAGAGAAAAATATCTGTCTGCAATAGATTTGATCAAGGAACCTTTACACAACTTCTTCACACAAAATATAAAAAATAGATTACTTCTTCCTTTGTACCCTCTTATGTTCTCACACACATCATACTCCACACTTCTAATTTCATCAGACAAAAAAAAAACTTTACTTATACCATTCCAGGTCTAATCTCC